>CP139502.1:323774656-323798570 GCA_021014915.2 Artemisia tridentata subsp. tridentata
TAGCGGATACTTGATGAAGCGAAAAGTGTACCGCTGATGAACTCAAATAAGTACATTTTATTACCATCATTTATCCTATTAATTTGACTTGTTTTATTATATTATGTATGAGGATTGATACTTAATCATTTACTTTTGTAATTCTCAGGTAAAAACAAGCATTTGGTGAAACTTGGCGATTTTGGACTAATTATGGAGCAAAACAAGCAAGAAGTTAAGAGTCTACCGAAATGTACAAGATCAAGACTATTCTGCTCCAGATGCGCCGCATCTTGCTTATTACATACGGCGCATCACTATCCAGATTTCACAAGATATTATCCAAGACGGCAAAGGACATGCGCCGCATCCAAGAATGAAGATACGCCGCATCTTCTGGCGGTGTACGAATATTCCTGAATATATTAATCTTGGACCCCACGCGAAGTTAAGTCAATGCGCCGCATCTACTTACTAGATGCGCCGCATCTTACCCTCAGACAGAAACTATAAATACCCCAAAGTCAGACGAGAGAAAGAGTTCGACAGTTTTAGAAGACCGAAGTACAGAAACCCTAAGGCCGAATTCAGTCGATTAAGGCAGCACAAGACACACCCGAACGAAGATACAAGAGCTGTAAGAAGGTCCTGCATGTGTTTAATTCATTAAGTAGTTTTGTTTTATTGTGTTAGTAAACTTTAATTCATCAGGATTGATGGCTTGTGTAATGTGACAACGGAAAGGTTGCACTCCCTTAAAACTGCTTTCCCATCAATTAAAGTTTATATGATGATGTCTTTGGTTACTACTTATTAGTGCATTGATAACCTCTGTGTTTATTAGTGGCCTGCGCATTTGACTACGGAAGAGAATGTGGCTCCCACGGTTGTTACTAAATTGATCACTTAGGAATAACTTTTAGACATAAGTAATCATTAAGGGTTTACTCGCCGATAAGAACAGGGCCAACGAGAAAGGGTTAACTACATACACTTCATATAAAACTATCAATAAAACAAGTGACAATCTACTTAATCATCAAGACAGGTCTTCTTATTGTCTCGAGTATTTATCTGTGTACGTGCATGCCTATCGCTGATTCGTGCTTATTAGTTTAGTTTATTATTTAATTGCAACCAATCGTGCCAGTCTCTCAGGCTGAACCCCCTTGCGTTAGATTAGGTTGTATAGCTAACTTAATATATTGAAATACTGATTAGAATAACTAGATAATACGTTCCACTCTTAGTGATCGACACTCTACTTACCATTATATTCATACTGACCGGGTACACTGCTCGTTAAGTGTGTGTGTTATTGATAAGTCGGCTAAATATAAATTTAAAACTTGAGTAGGCATTAATATTGCTAAACCGCAACGACACAACGCACAGCATCAAGTTTTTGGCGCCGCTGCCGGGGAGTGAATTATTATTATCTGTTAATTTGATTAGTATTTTAATTAGGTTTTTCTTTTTAATTTTTTATCTAACCGCTAATTTTGTTGTATATTAGGTTAAATTGCATTCATTTTATTATTTTGCATATTTTCTATTTTTGAGTGTTTTTATTTGTGTTTATTTTCGTTTGTGTTTTTATTTGTTTTTATTTTTCGTATTTTTTGTGTTCTGCTATCGTTGTACTGAGCTAAATCGAACGATATGGCACATCTATTTTCTTAGATACGGCGTATTGCGTTTAATTTTTATAAAATACAACGCGTTTAATTAATTCGATACGACGCATCTTTCCCCAAGATACGGCGTATCTGTTTTTAATAAGAAATTTTTTCTAAACGTTAACGCGATACGACGCATCTGTTTTTACAGATACGGCGTATCTATTATTTTAATTAAAAACAGTTTTCGAATTATTAAACAGATACGACGCATCGATCTTTATCGATACGGCGTATCTTTCTGGATCAAAAATCTTGTATTTTGAAACGTAACAAAAATACGACGCATTAACTTTTGTTAATACGACGCATTAAATTTTAAATAAAAATCGATTTTTGATAAAATAAACTGATACGACGCATTCTGCTTTATAAGCGGCGTATCTATTTTCTGAAATAAAGTCTGATTAAATTTTAACGATTATAAGATACGGCGTATCCAACTTTTTGGATACGGCGCATCGTCTGCAGATATCAGTAACTTTAATTTTTTGTATTCCGTTTTCGTTGTTAATTTTCTGATATATTACTTTCTTGAGCATACCCTACTGATATTTTTGTGTTGATTTCAGGAAGTGCATGACCAGGAGTTCTACGAAGAACTTGATTCAACCTTTCGAAGATCCTGAACGAGTCTTTCATTCGCTTAAAAGGCTTTTCAACACAAAAAGCTTTGATACTTCAAGTTCATTCGAGCTTGATTATTTTTCTGAAGAGAAAGAGGAAGAAGAAACAGAAACAATGGGCGAAAACACAACTATGGAGGAATACATGAACAAAACCCGTGCTGATTACACTTCAGGAGTTGCTAGACCAAAATTTGATGATAAGTCAAAGTTTGAATTGAAGGGTCAGTTTCTCAAAGAGCTAAGAGAAAATGCTTTCAGTGGATCGGAACATGAGGATGCTAATGAGCATGTTGAAAAGGTCCTCGAGATTGCGGATTTGTTTACTTTAGAAGGAGTCACTGACGATCAAATCATGCTAAGAATCTTTCCACTCTCGCTAAAAGGAGCTGCTAACAAGTGGCTAAGGAATGAACCTGCTAGTTCAATCACTACATGGGAAGATTTGAAGAGCAAATTCCTGAAGAGATATTGTCCACCTGCTAAGACTGCTAAAAAGATGGAGGCTATCAACAGTTTCAAGCAAGAGCCTGATGAAACTCTTTATCAAGCTTGGGAACGATTTAAAGATTTACTGGTAAAATGTCCTCAACACTATCTAACCCTATGCAGGAGATAATATTGTTTTATCAAGGATTCCACTCTCGCTAAAAGGAGCTGCTAACAAGTGGCTAAGGAATGAACCTGCTAGTTCAATCACTACATGGGAAGATTTGAAGAGCAAATTCCTGAAGAGATATTGTCCACCTGCTAAGACTGCTAAAAAGATGGAGGCTATCAACAGTTTCAAGCAAGAGCCTGATGAAACTCTTTATCAAGCTTGGGAACGATTTAAAGATTTACTGGTAAAATGTCCTCAACACTATCTAACCCCTATGCAGGAGATAATATTGTTTTATCAAGGATTGGACGTGCCTACTAGACAAATCTTGGAAGCTAAGGGAGCTGTGCCTCAAATGAGTGCAACCAATGCTAGGAAAGCTATACAAGAAGCTGCTGATCATTCTCAAAAATGGCACGATGGGACCTCTACTAGATCTAAGAGCAGCACTAATTTTGACGGGTTTGCTGCTATTCAAGCTCAATTGGATAAAATTAGTAGAGAGATGAAGAAGCGTGATGAAAAAGTGTATGCTGCCCAAGTTGGATGTGAAAAGTGCGAAGGACCTCACTACACTAAAGATTGCCCGAATAAGAATGAAAGTGAGACGTTTGAAGAAGCATATTACACCCAATTTGGACAACCATTCCGACCTTCAGGAAGATTTAGGGAAGCCACCCGGGATTCTATCAAAAGAACAACTTTAATCCCGCTTATCAAGAAAGGAGGCAGACTTTAGATGACACTTTAAAGCAAATTATGGCCGATGCTGCTAAAAGACATGAAGAGAATACTGCTATGATCAAAGAAATCCGAGCTTCAACGGACACTATTACAAGAAATCAAGGAGCTTCGATCAAAGCATTGGAACAACAAATTGGTCAAATGAGCAAAGTTCTTCAAGAAAGGGGATCCGGAAGTTTACCTAGCTCAACTGAAACCAACCCAAGAGATCATGTCAAGGCCATAAGAACCACTGAAGAAGTCACTCCTAATATTCCTTTTCCTAGAAGATCGATGAATGGTAATGATGGTGCAAGACCCGAATTTTTCTTTAATTCTTCAATCAGTTTAAGGAGACTACTAAAAGAGAAGACAAAGATTGAAGAGGAGATCAAGGCTACAATGAAAGAAGAGAGCTCTGCAACCGACTTAAATGCCTTGCCTCATAAAGAAAAGGACCCAGGAAGTTTTACTTTACCTTGTTCAATTAATAATATATCTTTCAATAATGTGTTAGCTGACTTAGGAGCTAGTGTTAGTGTTATGCCTCTTAAGACATTCACTACCCTAGGACTAGGAAAATTAGCACCAACTAAGTTACTTATTGAATTGGCTGATAAAACGGTAAAACGACCTGAGGGGATTGCTAATAATGTGCTAGTTAAGATTGAGAAGTTTATTTTCCCTGTAGACTTTGTTATATTAGATATGCCCGAGGATGTTAAGATTCCTTTAATCCTTGGAAGACCTTTCTTGTCTACTGCCCATGCTAAGATTGATGTGTTTAAAATAAAAATCTCATTAAGGGTAGGAAATAATAAACTAGTCTATAAGTGCCAAGATCCTGTTAGAAGCATAATTAGAGGTGTCTATGTGCTAGGATTAAGAGAGCGTATGGACCTCGATCTTGAAGCTAGGATTATGGGAGAAACATTGATTCAAAACAACTCAGCTAATCCTAATCACGAGAACTTTGAGGAATTTATTGACCTTAATGTACCTACCGAACTTAGACGCAATATTGTTAATGATTCTGAAGATGAGTGGTATGATTGCGTAGTAATTAACAAACGTAGGAGAATAGTTGAGAAAACGAATTTGAACAATGATGTGTTTATTGAACTACCACCCCACCTTGCTTATTTATGCCTATATGATAATAAGAATTTCCCGTCTATCATTTTGTCATCTCTGCCCGAAAGGGACAGAACTTTGTTTATACAGATATTGAAGAAGAACGGCGTGGAAATTAAAGACGAGCAAGGAGTGTTCAATATTACTGAATTGGCGATGAGGGAGCGCGATGTTTCCAACTCCTTCAATGATCGATATTAAAGAGCTGAACGTGAGTCTAACTTGAAGACTCTGGAATAAAGACAAGTGCTGGCCGGGAGACAACCCGGAGAAATTTTTATTATTCTGTTTTGTGTCGAGTCAGTCAGGCCCACAGAGGATACGGCGCATCTCAATCCTGAGATGCGGCGCATCTCCTGCACTGGTCATATCTTACTTTATTTTTCTGCATTTTTATTTTCAGACTTTAAAACTTTTTATCAGTTTATTTCAATGCGGCGCATCCCTGGTTAAGGATGCGACGCATCTTCTATTCTGATTCGTATTTATTCCAGGCTCGATACGGCGTATCTTCTTCAATAAGATACGGCGTATCGACTGACCTGATGATTTTCATTTTAATTTTTTATGCTTTATTTTTATCTAACTACTAATGTATTATGCAAGTTTGAACCAATCTTAATTTAGGTGTGTGTTAAAGTCTTGGTGGTATTATAGATTCCTGCATTTCCTGTGGATACATCATTATGAAGCTTAAACGTTCTCATCCACAAGAAAGATGATTTTTGCTCTTATACAAATGGAGGATCATACCGAGCAAATCTCAGGGGAGTTTTTTCTGTTCTAATTCTTTTATTTTTCAGTTTTTAATCTTTGATACAAACAACGAGGACGTTGTTTACCTTAAGTGGGGGGATTGGAGAATTAGAACACTTAACACTTACTTGTCCTAAACTTTTCAAAAATTATGCTTAAAATGTGCTTAATATATTAAAATTTAAAATTTTTAGCATGTTTTTGTTTAAGATCTAAGTTGCATAGCTGCACACATGACGTTATTTTCAAAAATTGTGATTTTTCAAAATTCACAAATCTATGAGTGTGCCGGTGACTTGTAAACTTTAGAACTTGGCTTGTATACTATTCGAGACCACCATAATAAGTATTATTTTATATAATTGGAATGACTTGTCTAAATTGGTAAATTTCTAGGATTACACCCAAATAGCCTTTATATGTTATGTGTTATTAGCTAACTACACTGGTTAGTTAACCCCCGTATAAACCCTTTGTTACTCTCACTTTTAGTGTAAGATACCCCTAGAAAAACACTCAGAGCCATTCCTTTCGTTTCTTACACCTTTGTTAAAATGTTTCGTTACACCCTTACACCTTAGCCTACCCTATAGATTAAAATCCGTGGTTAATTGCTTTAGGCAAAGTGTGTTTCCTTACATTACCTGTGTTCGCGTGCGTAATTCATTATCTATGGTTAGGTCGGGAAATTGCACAATGCAATTGGAGTGAAAGTAAATATTGTATATCTTTGAGTTTATTTTTCGTGTGTTTACTACTTTCACTATTACCGTTATTTCTGAAGTCATGAAAAGTATGGAAAAATTATCCAGAATTATCATTATAGTGATGTGGTGAAATTTTACACATCTTTGTTTATGTTTAAAAAAAAAAAAAAAAAAAAAAAATCGAAAAAATAGAAAAGAAAAAGAAAAAGGAAGAGTTGGATGTTTGTTTTAACCAACTTATGTAAAGTTTTGTATTAAGTGGTCGATATCACCACTTGTTGTTGTATATTATATCTATGGATTGAATGGGAGTTGGCAGTTATGGGAACACCAACTAAGGTTTATTCTTTGATTGAGATCTTGTTGAGTATAATTCGTGTCTACCTAAAGCGTGTGTTTCAAGTGTTAAAGCGTGAGTTATTCAATGATATGAGTCTTATTCATGGGATGGTTGGGATAGTGATTAACCACACTTAGGATTTTAATTTATTTGTTTTGTTTATTTTTCATTTTTACACCAATTTGTATCCCAAATATTATCCATACCCTATATTATTCTTTATCCAAACCTTTGATTTATTGAGATTAGGGATTTGAGCAATCTTAAGTATCGTAGTCGTAGATTCGGCTATGTATTTATGATTTTGTCGCCCTTTTTGATATAATATTATTGGTGAAGATTACTTGGTCCTATCTTTAGCCTATTCGAGTTAAGGATTTGAGCAATTGCAAGTATCGTGTTCGTGGATTCGATCATGTATTTGTGATTTTGTCGCCTTTTCTGGAATTTGAGATCGATAGAGATTAAGGAGAATGATTAACCCTTAAACCTCAAAACCCTTTTTACCGCTTTAGACTTGTTATTCCTTGGCTTTAGTGGAGGAGATGTGTATACTTGCCAAGCTTATGATAGAATATTCGTCACGACTGGACAGTTAAACGATTAGATTTGCTTTTATCAGAATATTTTATTTTACTTCTAATTCGTTAAGTGTTTGGTTGTGTGATTATGACAAAAATGAATACATGCTTAAATATAAAAATAAATCCTAATATATTTTAGGATACATTTTCATAAGATTAAATCTAAGGTTTACTTGGGGACAAGTAAAGTTCAAGTGGGGGGATATTTGATGAACTCAAATAAGTACATTTTATTACCATCATTTATCCTATTAATTTGACTTGTTTTATTATATAATGTATGAGGATTGATACTTAATCGTTTACTTTTGTAATTCTTACGTAAAAACAAGCATTTGGTGAAACTTGGCGATTTTGGACTAATTATGGAGCAAAACAAGCAAGAAGTTAAGAGTCTACCGAAATGTACAAGATCAAGACTATTCTGCTCCAGATGCGCCGCATCTTGCTTATTACATACGGCGCATCACTATTCAGATTTCTCAAGATATTATCCAAGACGGCAAAGGACATGCGCCGCATCCAAGAATGAAGATACGCCGCATCTTCTGGCGGTGTACGAATATTCCTGAATATATTAATCTTGGACCCCACGCGAAGTTAAGTCAATGCGCCGCATCTACTTACTAGATGCGCCGCATCTTACCCTCAGACAGAAACTATAAATACCCCAAAGTCAGACGAGAGAAAGAGTTCGACAGTTTTAGAAGACCGAAGTACAGAAACCCTAAGGCCGAATTCAGTCGATTAAGGCAGCACAAGACACACCCGAACGAAGATACAAGAGCTGTAAGAAGGTCCTGCATGTGTTTAATTCATTAAGTAGTTTTGTTTTATTGTGTTAGTAAACTTTAATTCATCAGGATTGATGGCTTGTGTAATGTGACAATGGAAAGGTTGCACTCCCTTAAAACTGCTTTCCCATCAATTAAAGTTTATATGATGATGTCTTTGGTTACTACTTATTAGTGCATTGATAACCTCTGTGTTTATTAGTGGCCTGCGCATTTGACTACGGAAGAGAATGTGGCTCCCACGGTTGTTACTAAATTGATCACTTAGGAATAACTTTTAGACATAAGTAATCATTAAGGGTTTACTCGCCGATAAGAACAGGGCCAACGAGAAAGGGTTAACTACATACACTTCATATAAAACTATCAATAAAACAAGTGACAATCTACTTAATCATCAGGACAGGTCTTCTTATTGTCTCGAGTATTTATCTGTGTATGTGCATGCCTATCGCTGATTCGTGCTTATTAGTTTAGTTTATTATTTAATTGCAACCAATCGTGCCAGTCTCTCAGGCTGAACCCCCTTGCGTTAGATTAGGTTGTATAGCTAACTTAATATATTGAAATACTGATTAGAATAACTAGATAATACGTTCCACTCTTAGTGATCGACACTCTACTTACCATTATATTCATACTGACCGGGTACACTGCTCGTTAAGTGTGTGTGTTATTGATAAGTCGGCTAAATAAAAATTTGAAACTTGAGTAGGCATTAATACTGCTAAACCGCAACGACACAACGCACAGCATCAACCGCTTTTAGGGGGTCATTTAAGCCCTAAATCGTATTTATTTGATCAAATATTTCCCTAAATCGTTCCTTTTGTCATTTTAGGTACTTTGGAGAAGAAATCTGGAAAAGGAAGCATTTTGGACGTTTTTGGAGCATAAAAGTGAAGAAAACGACAAAGTCTCAAAAATCTGCTGGAAAGTACCTTTGACGGCGTCAAGCCCCATTGCGACGCCGTCAACCCTTGATAAGCCAGAGAGGATTTTGGAAGATTAAAGGGGGACGGCGTCAAGAAGGTCGTCAAGCCTTGATAAGCCAGAGAGGATTTTGGATGATTAAAAGGGGACGGCGTCAAGAAGGCCATCAAGAAACCCTAAACGCGGCGAGGTGACGGCGTCAAGCTCAATAACGTGACGCCGTCAGATCTGTTTTCCTATATATACTTTCATAATTTTTAGTCATGAGTGTGCAACTTTGTGAGGAGAAACCCTAGACGATTTTTCTGCCATTTTTAAGGGTTTTATACCCTTGGATCTCCCATGTTCAATTGAAGATAAGTAATCAATTAATCATTCAATATGTCTATGTGTTGTTTGATTATATCTTGTTCTTGTCTTTTATTTAACATGCTAGGCTAGATTTATCTTGTGTTTGCTTAGATCTAATGAAACATAACTATTGATTATTGGTTGGTTGGTGTGTTATTAATTGTATTGGATGATTGTTCATCGATGTTAGGCTTAAGAAAACTGGCTAACCTCCTATACGGTAACTTGCTTGAACGTCTTAAGAAACATGAACCAATGCGTACTAAGGTTTTTATGGTTGTATTTAATGCATGAGCGAATTCTAGTGATCCCATGTTAGGAGCTTCTTAGCCGGCTCGACATAGGAGTGAAGTAGGAGCTTGTAGAGTTGGGGAAGTACGTACGCCACCCCACGATTGGTATTAAGGAATACACCCGTCATCCACGCAATTAATACACACTAATCAACCGGTAAAAGATAGTTAGGGAGTAAGGAAATCTAAGTAAACACATTTCTCTCCATATAAGTTTCACAACCTTTTCATTTTCAGTTATTTTATTTTATTTGCATTTGTAGTAATTTGGGTTAGTTGACTAGCAACTAATTCCGCCCACTCCTTCAAACCCAAGATTTTACTTGCTTTCATAAAATTATAAAAATACAAAAAGAATCTTCCCTCACCCTTAGACCTATTAGAGTAGTTTTTTCAATCCTAACGACACTATTCCCCTAGAGAACGATCAATCCCCCGGTACTCGCCACTTCACTATACTACATCGGTCAGGTACACTGCCTGGTGGGGATTGCAAGCCTCTTGAGATCCCTCGAGAGGTAAAACCTGTTGTAAGGTCGCAAAACCACGCATCAAGTTTTTGGCGCCGCAGCCCGGGGAATAGTTATTGTTTAGGTTGAATTTTTATTTTATTAGGTCTACTCACTAGATTCCTTTCTAGTGAGATTTTTATTTTATTTTTCTAGGTTTTCTTTAGTCTATCTTTTTTCTTCGTTTCTTTGTTCGTAACCATTACCATCCAACATCATGGAAGGTGGTAATATCCTCGATCCCAACAACCCACCACCACAACAACACCCACCTCCTAGAGCCCGTACCTTAGGAGACTGCTCCCGTCCTAGCCACCACGGCTATCGAAACACCATTGAGCTCACTCAAGGAGCCAATGTCACTCCCTTGCGATCCGACACCATCCGGTTGGTGCAAAGCGGATGCGCATTCCATGGACTTCGTTTCGAAGATCCTAATCAACATCTCAAGGACTTTCTCAAAATCGTTGATTCCATAGACCTTGATGTTGCCACTCGAGAGACGACCCGACTGCGTCTCTTTCAATTCTCTCTGCGGGACCAAGCTAGTCAATGGCTAGAGCGTCTACCCGCAGGATCCATCACCTCTTGGGATGATCTCACCACTCGTTTCCTCGCTCAGTTTTTCCCACCAGGAAGAACTACCAAGCTAAGGAATGATATCTTGATGTTCCAACAACGTCAAGGCGAAACCCTCTACGAGGCATGGACTCGATTCAAGGACTTACTCCGAAAAGTCCCTCATCATGGCATAGATCTCTGGCTTCAAATTCAAATCTTCTATGACCATGTTGACTACCACACCAAGCGTGCCATCGATTGAGCCGCCGGAGGCAGATTGCGTGATAGAAACACCGAGGAATCATGGGAGATCATTGATGAGCTCACATCCGACGATGATGAACTGTGGCAAATTTCCCACGACGTACACTCGGCGGTCAACACACATTCATCGCCCGATAAAGCCAACCAAATCACCGAGGAAAGCGTTAGTGAACTTGAGAAGAGGGTTGCATATCTTATGGGAAAACAAAAGAGACCCTTAAGTCCACAAAAAGCAACAGTTAACTTGGTCTCAAGCATTAAGCAAATACCATTATCCAAATCACCCCTTAGGGAAAATGCTACACCCTTCTATAAGCTTGCTCAACCCAACTCACCACCTCAGGAACTTAGTCCAACATTCGAAGCTCGAATGGGTGAATACATGTCACAACACTCCGAACGGTTGGCAAAATTTGAGGAAGCCGTCTACAAACAGAAGGAGGAAATGGAAGAGAAGATGGCGGAGATGATGGACCTTTTAAAAGAATACACAAATACAAAAGCTCCTGCAAAAGTGCTGGTGCGGAATGACGTTGAAGTTCCCAACACTAAATTTGTCAAAGCCATCTCCATCGTCCATGAGGGAAAGAATGAAGAGAGGGGGAAGTTGATAACTATGGAAGTCAACAAAATCGACCTCATCTCACTTAATGCTGGAAACGCCAATGCCTGTAAAGGCGATTCCAACAAGGGAAAGGAGGCGCCCTCTGAGGAGCGCCAATTGGTAGAACCGCCAAAGTCACAACAAGTGAGGCATTACTTGAAGCACGAAATAAACAAGGAGACCATAAATGATTGGGTGAGAAACTATCAACGTACTCATCTACCCAACAAGGAGTCCAAGAGGATGGAACCGGATGATGAATCTGACACATTACCCGGAGGGCAATTGTATGAGAGCCTCATAAGACAAAAGTTAGTGGAAAAGCAGGAATTCTACGGGGTCTTCGAAATACCATGCAGCATTGGAAAACTCAAGTATCTGGATGCGGTAGCTGACTAAGGTTCCGACGTAAATTTGATGCCTTTATCCGTTTATGTCCAGTTAACCGACGAACTGCCATCCATCACCCGTACTAAACTCTCCTTTGCAAAACATTCTTATGAGTACCCGTTAGGAATTGCAGAAGATGTGTTGGTCAACGTTGCCGGATTCCTGTATCCGGTCGACTTCATGATTATTGAAAGAAATGATATGAATATGCCAATAATCCTTGGGGCACCCTTTCTTGTTACCACTAGGGCACAAATCGATTACGAAAATAGTACCATCCAAATGAAGAAGGGGAAGAAAACAATAAACTTCCCAACGATCCCACGACATATACGAGATGTTGCTCTACAAAAGAAGATGAAGGCGAACCCCAATATAATCCGTGGTAATGTTCGAGAGAAAATCCTTGCATGGGAGGCAAGGATTAAGAATTACAATGAAAATAAGATTAGTGAAGGTAAGGGTGGAAATAACGATTATATTGAGACTGATGAGCAGACCAATAACCCCGTTGAATTTACGAAAGGAGACTCAGTGCTCCTAAGGCATTCAGAAACAAAAGCACCTACCGATGAACCAAGTCCCTGGTGGTACGGACCATTCACAATTAAAAGTCTACATCAGGATGGGGTAGTAAGCTTGATCAGCAAGGGAGGAGGTGAAGTGACTGCGAATGTCGAGCGATTGAGACACCACCACCCTGATAACAAGGATTATATCTATCAGGGATACATCATTATGAATGATGGAATCACGTAATGTACGTGACTTTGAGTCTAGCTACAAGACTCGTTAATAAAGAAAAGCGCTTCTTGGGAGGCAACCCAAGCTTTATTTGCTTTGTGTGTTTATTTATTTGCTTGTTTGATTTTATTTGCTTCCGTATGTATGTTTAATTTTTATTATTATTGATTCATGTTCGAAACTAAATTGTGAAAATGCTTTATCTTGTTTTTAACTTCGTCTTAACTACATATAAAGGTATTTTGCAAAAGTTAAGTGTAAGGGAAATCCAAATCGGTTTATTAGAACAAATGAACATGAATCATAACAATATTAAATTAACATACATATTAGTATTTGTTTGAGTCAAATGCTTGTATCGAGTCATAATGATGTTTTGCAGGAATTCCAGGAAGTAAGGTATAGGTTTTTCCAGAAATTTTCCGGAAACTTAACATGAGAATTCTGTCAGATCATTTCTGACGGCGTCAGGTTTTAATTTTCTGAAATTTTTGAAAGTTTTGTTTTTCTTACGGAATCATAAATGCTTTATTAAATCTCTAACTTATAAACTCCAGGAATCTGCAAAATGATCATTCCACAAGCATTATATCCTTATACAGATTTATCCCGCCGATGTTATGCAGGTTTTCTTGTTTGTTTTCTCAGGTTTAACAGGTTATTTTGGACAAGGAGATGTATGTGGAATCAAGCTTTTGACGCTGCTTTAATTTTGAAGCTTCAACATTACCTTGGAAGAAGATCTAACCATGTTACCCCTTTATCCACCGAGCGAATCAGGGGAGTATTTGATTTCATTCTTTTACCTTATTTACTTTTACATCTTGTTATTTGAACATTGGTGACAATGTTCATCTTAAGTGTAAGGGGGGTAAAGTACGATACTTTAGAGAATGCTATTACGCTTGATTTTCGTTTGTTTAATGGTAGATGTGTAATAAAACTGAGATAAATACCTGTTAAGGCAATTTTAGTGCCAAATTTAAATTTTTTTACAACATATAGGAGTGAAACTTTGATCTTAATGAGCGTCTCACGGATAGGAGTTATATGACTAGCACAAAACCGTACCACTAAAAAATTTTCCACCCCCAAATATGTGAGGTTCGCCCCTGGAATTGGTAGGAAAAGCATTTATGCTATGATGTGTGTACCGGTAGCACTTAGATTCTAGAACTTGCGTTAGGACCATTCCGAGGCCACAAGTGAGACTACATTCGTGTAGTTAGATTTACTACATGATAAGAGGCATTAGGATTAACCCATTGTTTTACACCTATGTTTTTGTTATAATTACGTTGGCTACATTGGTCAAGTAATTCTCCCACACCCTTTGCGTTGTACTCATTTTTAGTACACAATACCCCTAGTACACCCCTCAGAGCCTATCTTTTCGGTTCTAACTTTAAGCATTTTACTTAAAGGAAGAATTTGTTTACACCCCACTTAAATGTACACCCAAATCGCCTTAGCCTACCTTGTATGCACTCATTTTTAGTGCATTATTGTGACAACATTTGTTTAAACCCCAAGTTAATTATCTAATTGATTACATGGTTGCTAAGTCGAGTCATATCCTTGTACATATTGTTTTGGGACGATTGGGACTCATGGGTAAAGTACTAGTGTAATGGAGTAATGGGGAAGACAACATTATTACCCCCATATGTGCTAAATATTTTAAAAGTACTCCAAGTGTTTCGATTATCTTAATTCGAGTCATTAGAATAGTTAATTGTAAAGTTATGTAAAAGTTCAAGTGTAAGGGGAGAACCGAGGCCCCTATGATGTATTATTTTGGATGGTAGGGCAAGAGTGTATGAAAATATATATATATATATATATATATATATATATATATATATATATATATATATATATATATATATATAATATAGAAAAAACATACGGACTACCATCCCGTTTCATTTTATGTTTATTTTATCTTTTTGTTATTTTCTTTCATTAGCTTAATTCGAGTCTAGTCTTGGCTTAGCAACGCCATATTGTACATGTAATTAATCAAGATCTTTAACTCGCCACCAGTAAAATATCCTTTATCCAACAAAACCGTGTTTATCATATCCCTACACCTAACGTTATAACCCGTTTAAAAGCCCTCTTTGATAGTTTATCTTAGGTGCTTACGCCTAGTGGAGGTGGTTTTTGATCCTTTCCCAAGCCTATGGTAATCTATTTGCTATGACAGGTAGTGAGAGATATTTTTCATTTTCATTTATGAGATATACTTTTATGACACCTGAGAGATGTGAGTATCTAAACACTACTTGTGAGGTGCTAGTCTATAATCTCCGTGCTTATTATGATTAAAGTGGAACGACTATTTGTTGTAATTATTTTTATATTAGCGTTAAATGACCCCTAACTTGTATTTTGATTAGAATAAAAGCGCATTTGCTTGAGGACAAGCAAATCTCAAGTGTAAGGGTATTTGATGAAGCGAAAAGTGTACCGCTTTTAGGGGGTCATTTAAGCCCTAAATCGTATTTATTTGATCAAATATTGCCCTAAATCGTTCCTTTTGTCATTTTAGGTACTTTGGAGAAGAAATCTGGAAAAGGAAGCATTTTGGACGTTTTTGGAGCATAAAAGTGAAGAAAACGACAAAGTCTCAAAAATAATCTGGAAAGTACCTGTGACGGCGTCAAGCCCCATTGTGACGCCGTCAACCCTTGATAAGCCAGAGAGGATTTTGGAAGATTAAAGGGGGACGGCGTCAAGAAGGTCGTCAAGCCTTGATAAGCCAGAGAGGATTTTGGATGATTAAAAGGGGATGGCGTCAAGAAGGCCATCAAGAAACCCTAAACGCGGCGAGGTGACGGCGTCAAGCTCAATAACGTGACGCCGTCAGATCTGTTTTCCTATATATACTTTCATAATTTTTAGTCATGAGTGTGCAACTTTGTGAGGAGAAACCCTAGACGATTTTTCTGCCATTTTTAAGGGTTTTATACCCTTGGATCTCCCATGTTCAATTGAAGATAATTAATCAATTAATCATTCAATATGTCTATGTGTTGTTTGATTATATCTTGTTCTTGTCTTTTATTTAACATGCTAGGCTAGATTTATCTTGTGTTTGCTTAGATCTAATGAAACCTAACTATTGATTATTGGTTGGTTGGTGTGTTATTAATTGTATTGGATGATTGTTCATCGATGTTAGGCTTAAGAAAACTGGCTAACCTCCTATACGGTAACTTGCTTGAACGTCTTAAGAAACATGAACCAATGCGTACTAAGGTTTTTATGGTTGTATTTAATGCATGAGCGAATTCTAGTGATCCCATGTTAGGAGCTTCTTAGCCGGCTCGACATAGGAGTGAAGTAGGAGCTTGTAGAGTTAGGGAAGTACGTACGCCACCCCACGATTGGTATTAAGGAATACACCCGTCATCCACGCAATTAATACACACTAATCAACCGGTAAAAGATAGTTAGGGAGTAAGGAAATCTAAGTAAACACATTTCTCTCCATATAAGTTTCACAACCTTTTCATTTTCAGTTATTTTATTTTATTTGCATTTGTAGTTATTTGGGTTAGTTGACTAGCAACTAATTCCGCCCACTCCTTCAAACCTGAGATTTTACTTGCTTTCATAAAATTATAAAAATACAAAAAGAATCTTCCCTCACCCTTAGACCTATTAGAGTAGTTTTTTCAATCCTAACGACACTATTCCCCTAGAGAACGATCAATCCCCCGGTACTTGCCACTTCACTATACTACATCGGTCAGGTACACTGCCTGGTGGGGATTGCAAGCCTCTTGATATCCCTCGAGAGGTAAAACCTGTTGTAAGGTCGCAAAACCACGCATCAATACTGAAGAGGAAGGTAAGAGACATGCATTTCACTAATTCATTTCATACCACCAGAATGTGGGTGAAGGATAATGTCTTGTTTGTTGCTCAAAGAATCAAAATCACCAACGATGAGCGCCGCAACCTCTGCTGAAGATGGAAGGTTATATTGCCTACCATCATGACCTCTCCTGCCAATTAGCCTTAATTTTATATTCTCGTCATCACCTGCCATTGTTAAACGTTGGCCGGCCATACGAACTGCTCAACCAATGGATTCTCTTTATCAAGCATACATTTCAATTCTTTTGTTAATTGGTAGTCAATTTCTTGTGTGTATGAGGATGTTGATGGTCCATCACTGTTAAAAGTATATAATTTGAATAAAAATAATTAGATAAACTATCATACAATATAATATAATGTTTTGTTACGATAAGTAATTGTTTTGTAAAATACCTGACAACATTTATTCTGTTTTGGATTTCGTTTCTTGTATCGAATATGTACAACTGAGTAAACTTTGGCTTGTCATTACGTTTTAGCAATAATTGACCAAATATGTGGTAATTTTCTCCGTGTAATCTGAAACAATATGGTCCACGACCATTGTTAATAGAGTGGTCAATATCTCCACCAAGAGATGTGAATGCAAACATCGAGTTGTAATGTCTTATGTTGGGAATTACAGATTTGATGATTACAAAACCACAAGCAAGAATGAAGAAAGAAGAAACAATAGGGACCTAATATGTAATAGTTAGATAGCTTTCTTAGTAAGCTAGGGTTTTTGTAACCTCCCTCTATTATATAAAGAGGGTGGCGTCTAGGTTACAGACAACTGATTTTTATTCAATTAATAGAAATTGTCTCTTCAATGAGAGTCGATTAAACGTGTTTAAGTGTTCGTTAGTAGAAGTAGTTTATTTATTTTTATGTTTAATAAAACAACCTTGTTAGTGATGTTGATTGTGTTGTTCTTATTCCGCTGCGTATGCAATCAATGTTACTAATGATCCTAGATGGGCTAGATCTTGGTTTCACAATTGGTATCGATTTAATAGATAGTCTCTCCAATGAGAGTCTAGAAAACGCATAGAGCGTGTAGTGTAGTAGTAGTTGTAGCAGGTTTATTATTATTCAATAAAGAAACGCGTTTCACTAAGTCACAACCTTGTTCAATAATAATGATTGTTTCGTGTTTATCCGCTGCATATGGATCATTGTTATTGTTCCTAGATGGGCTAGATCTTGGTTTTTACAATTGGTATCAGAGAGGGTTGCTCTCGATATCTAGGATCTACAAGGTTGTTGCTGTAGAAGAAGAGCAGTTTTGGAGCAGATTCGATGAATCAGAAGCAGATCTGATGAGTTTTGAGGTAATCGTATTTATTTATTTTTGATAAGAGCAGATCTGTTTGGCGGCTTTAATTGTTTACCTCGTCCTGTCATTAAATTGGTCGATTGTTGATGGAATTAATATTACCTCATACTGGATAGCAATTGGTAATTAATTGATCTTCATTGATTCGGTTTTGTCGATTACTGATTTCATAAATTAATGGGTCGGTGAAGGTGGGTCAATGATGAATCATTATATTATGAATTGAGTTGTTTTATTGATCGTGATTTAATGATGGAGCTGCAAGGGATATTATATTCTATTCGTACTATTAATTAATTGACGAACGGGAGTTGACGTTTTGGGACTTATGTGTCGCTGTGGCATTTTGATTTGAGGTTTCATAGTCAGTCGGTACTGTTGGATTGTGGGGTCTAAGATTTTTAATGCTGCTGGTGACTATTTTGTTGCTGCTGTTGACTCTTTTATATTATCAATTCGATTATTGATTGTGGGGCTGTCAAAGTCAACGTGAGGTATTAATATTGATTTTGGTGGTGCTATGATCTGTTTGTCGTCTTGCATATAATTTCACATAGGACGGTGTGAATTGATTGGTCAATGGTTTATTTGTGTGGGACTATGGTCGGATTGGTGATGTACAAGTCTGATGACGTATAGTCTACACCCGGGTCACGAACCCGGTTAGTAAACAATACTAACAATTAAGCCCACCACGCTTGGGCCGCAACTGGACTACCAGTTATGCGGCTTGGGTCGACAAGGCCCAAGCCCAAAGTTATTTCCGGATAATATATAGAGTATCTTCTAAATAAAGAGGATATATACTATATATCCGATGTCGGCTAACACGCCGAAGAGTAGGGAACACGAAACCCACTAGGGTTTCATGCATATATAAAGGGCACCCAAGCCCTCGGTAAAGGTACGATCTTCAATAAACCCTAACCATAAACTAAACCCTACATTCGATTACTTACTCTCACGCCGGAGGATAATCGGGGGAGACAATCCCTCGATAAGCCTAACGGTGTTTGTCCTTTTTCTTAGTGCGCAGGTCTCATCAAGCATTAAGATTCGAATTGGTACGAGAATAGAAGTCCTATCAAGGAACGCCCAACTTTTGTATCAACAAGTGGCGCCATCCGTGGGACCCTACACTAAGGATTTTACCAAAAAACTAGAATGACGAAACACGGAAGTCATAAGAGTCCGCATGGGAAGAAAACGCAGGACGATCCACTAGGAAAGAAGCATCAAATTGATATGGCTTCTAAACAGGCCTCTGGGACAACCAGTACGCCTCAAAGCTTAGGAGCGCACCCAAATCTGGTCTTTCCTGCAGTGGAACCGCTTACCAGGTTTACCCCCGCTATTACGACAAGTACTAGCGAGATAGAACTGGAGCGCACACCTCTTGCCATGCCAGAAGTGAACTTCACTGAGCCTCCCAACGCGCCTGTACGAAACAAGGATCCAGTTTTGGAAACCGACTCTATCGCGCTAGAAGGAGTTACCTCCGAATTGGCCCCAAGTGACTTCGTATCTCAAAACTACGAAGCCTTGACTGCGCTCATGCGAGAAGAGGCAAAGAAGAGGTCAAGCCAAAGTCTGCACGCCAGACTCAACTTTGACCCTAATCCTGACGCATCCCCACCGCGCTACCGAAAGGAAAGACGCGAGAGGGATAGCCGTAAGCAACCAGTGTTCGCCAGGATTGGAAGGAGGGTTGTGGACGATGAAGCAGCCGACCTTCAACATCTGGAAGAGCCTGAAGAGGGGGAGCGGCGCGCCAATGTCCACGCTAGGCTTGGCAGACGCAGGATCCAAGATAGGCTTGGGCGACGATGTTCCCCAAGTGAAAGCCCCTCAAGCTCTGACTCTGAGGATAGTCGGCGCAAGCGCCGCAGAGGAGCAAGCTCAGACTCTGATGATAGTCGACGCAAGCGTCACAAAAGAGTCCGCTCATCCTCAAGAGATTCCTCGGACAGCGAGACTGGACACTGGAAATCAAGAGGGAAATACCGCGACCAGGATGATGAAGACATGTCTCTCCCCTGGCGTCGCCAAAAGGTTGATGCGTTTACTAGGCGTATCAGTGACTTTTCTGAGAATAAGAAAAGGCGCATGCCTGCTAATGTCAAAACATATGATGGGACAGGTGATCCTGATGATCACCTAAAAATTTTCGAATCAGCAGCTACTATCGAAAATTGGCCACAGCCTGTGTGGTGCCATATGTTCAACTCCACATTAGTAGGGAATGCGCGTAACTGGTTTAGTAAGCTTCCACGCAGAAGCATTGGTGGGTTTGAAGAGTTGCGCAGAGCATTTCGCTTAAACTTCACTCAAAGGAAGAAGTGCGCCAAAAACCCTGTCGAACTCGCTAGGGTTAAACAGCGACAAGGGGAATCCACAAGCGCTTTCATGGAACGCTTCAAGGACGAGTGCATGAAAGTCAAGGCGTGTCCAGAGATACTAAAAATATCGGGTTTTATGAATGCAATCAATAACCCAGATCTGATAAAAAAGCTAAATGATAAGGTTCCCCTAACCTTCGATGAGCTCATGAAGCGCACGAGGTCTTTCATCCAAGGAGAAGAAGCCGCTGCGGATAGCAAAAAAGGCTATTCGAATCATAGACCACAAGAAGAGTCAAGGAGACAATCCAATGACCAGGGTGGCAGTCGTAACAGCCGCAGCAGAGGCTATCGCAACCAAGGGAGTGGAAGAGACAATGATAGATACACACCCCTCACAAAAACCCCAAGGGAGATATTTGTGACGGAGGGCGCAAACTTCCCGAAACCACCACCAATCCGCACCCCAGAGGATAAGCGCATAGGGAATGGTTATTGCGAATACCATGGACAGAAGGGCCACACAACCAATGATTGCGTCCAACTGCGCCAATTGATTGACAAATTGGTAAAGGAAGGAAAGATGGACCATCTCGTAAAAAACATCAGAGAAGGGAAAGACAAATCAAAACCAGGGGCCAAGAAAGAGACACCAAAAGAAAAGGCAGATATCATCTACATGATACAGCCATGGCCCCGCGCGACAAGACAGAAAGTTAGTCAGCGTTTTTCTAAGGGAAACGAAATTTCTTTCCCCTCCCTGACTGCGAACAACGCAGTAGTGGATCCACTCACCATTGAAATACATACGGGGGGTCACGACATCCGTCGCATGTATATAGATGGAGGTGCATCCGCTGATATCATATACGAACACTGTTTCAAGAAGCTGCGACCTGAGATACAGAGTCAGCTGACCCCAGCCACAACGCCGCTCACCGGCTTCACAGGGGAGAAGATATGGCCCACGGGGCAATTACGTCTATTTGTAGAAGTTGGTGACAAACCACACTCTACAACTACCTGGATGAACTTCATGGTAATCAGATCCCCCTCCCCGTATAACGGTATTATTGGGAGACCTGGAATATCATCCATCCGCGCCGTCCCATCCACAGCGCACGGGATGCTCAAGTTCCCAGTGGAAGGAGGTATTGTCACCCTTTACAATACCACCACACCACCCAAAGAATGTAACGCAGTGACAAGTGACGTAAGTGTTGTTCCAGAACAGCGCGCAATCAAAGTCCCAAACCTAACGGTCGCCATTCACCCTGAATACCCGGATCAACAGGTATCTATTGGTGGGTCTCTGTCTGACAAAGGCAGATCAGCTATATGCGCACTCTTGCAAAATAATTTGGATATTTTTGCATGGGAACCTAAGCATATGACAGGAGTGCCACGCTCCATCACGGAACATAAGCTACAAATCCGACAAGGATATCCTCCAATACGACAGAAAAAGCGCGGACAAGCTCCAGACCGCGCAAAAGCCATCCTGGAAGAAGTACATAAGCTAGTAGACGCAGGCATCATGCGTGAAGTCTACTACCATGACTGGCTCTCTAACCCAGTGATGGTAAAGAAGAGCGATGGCAGTTGGAGGATGTGCGTAGACTTTACAGATCTCAATAAAGCATGTCCACAGGACTGCTACCCGCTACCGGAAATAGACTGGAAAATTGAGTCTCTATGTGGATATCCCTTCAAATGCTTCCTGGACGCATACAAGGGATACCACCAAATTCAAATGGCGGAGGAAGACGAAGAAAAGACGGCCTTCCACACAAGTCAAGGGGTCTACTGCTACACAAAGATGCCCTTCGGCCTAAAGAACGCAGGAGCAACATACCAAAGATTGGTGGACACTGCGTTCGAGAAGCAAGTGGGACGCAACTTGGAAGTATACGTCGATGATCTCGTCATCAAAAGCCATACAGAGGACGAGCTGGTGCGCGACATGGAGGAAACGTTCAAAACACTCAGGAGAATCAACATGAAATTGAATCCCAAGAAGTGTACGTTTGGCGCTACGGAAGGCATGTTTCTCGGGTATTTGATAGAACCCGATGGGATCAAGCCTTGCCCAGAGAAGACTCAAGCAGTCATTGACCTCCCCTCACCGCGCACACTAAAAGAAGTTCAGTCACTAAACGGCAAGCTAGCCGGACTGAACCGATTCTTATCCAAATCAGCAGACAAGTCACTTCCCCTATTCAAGACACTCAAGAAGTGCACCAAAAAGGGAGACTTCAGGTGGACTGCGGAGGCAGAAGAAGCCTTCCAACAGCTCAAACAACACATAGCAGCGCTCCCAAAGCTCGTTGCACCCCGACCAGGGGAAGAGCTGATCATGTACCTATCTGCGACTCAAGGAGCAGTCAGCGCAGTCCTACTGACAGACAGGAATTCCGTCCAAACACCCATCTATTTTGTTAGTAAGGCGCTGAAGAAAACGGAGATTAACTACACTGCAATGGAGAAATTGGTCCTAGCCTTAGTGTTTGCAGCGAAAAGACTACGCAGGTACTTCCAGGCGCATCCAATCGCTGTTATCACAGACCAACCCATCAAACAGGTTATATCGAAACCCGACGCATCGGGACGCCTACAAAAATGGAGTGTGTTACTGGGCGAGCATAACATATCATACAGACCGCGCACTGCAATTAAAGGGCAGATATTGGCCGACTTCATCATCGAGAAGCCGGATACAGACACTCCACCTGCGACAAGCAAGGGGGAACTTCAAGAACCATGGATTCTATTTACTGATGGATCCTCATGCGTAGATGGATCAGGAGGTGGCCTTATTCTCACCAACCCAGAAGGAGTTGAATTCACCTACGCACTGCGTTTTGAATTCACAGCCATGAACAACGAGGCAGAATACGAAGCACTCCTAGCTGGGTTACGCATCGCAACTGAAATGGGTGCACGCAACCTAGAAGTAAACGTCGATTCGCGGCTAGTGGCTAACCACGTGTCAGGAGAATATATAGCAAAGGAGGAACACATGATCCAATACCTCGAAAAGACCAAATCTCTGATCCAGAACTTCGATAGGTTTGTCATCAAGCAGGTTCCCAGGAGTGAAAATAGGAAAGCAGATGCGCTGAGCAAAATTGCATCCACCAGTTTTGCACATCTATCAAAACAAGTTTTGGTGGAAACCTTGAAAAACAAGTCAATCATAGAGATGGAAATATCCACGGTGATAGAAGAGGAAAATCCTACGTGGATGACACCGATCATTGACTTCATCAGCAAGGGCATACTTCCCCAAGAACAGAAGGAAGCTCGAAGAATCCGACGCACGGCGCAGCGATTCGAGCTCAGAGACAACGTCTTATATAGACGCTCATTCCTACAACCATGGCTTAGGTGTGTTGGACCTCTCCAGGCAGACTATGTACTTCGAGAGATCCACGCAGGCTCATGCAGCATGCACTCAGGACCACGGTCCATTGTAGCGCGCGCCCTAAGGTCTGGATACTATTGGCCAACTATGCACCGCGACGCACGCGACTTGGTACGGAAGTGCAATGATTGCCAAGTTCACAGACCTATTCCGCGCCGACCACAACATGAACTAACACCTATTACATCGCCATGGCCCTTCTACAAATGGGGTATCGACATCGCTGGACCTTTCCCCATTGCCGCAGGAGGATTGAAATTCCTCATTGTGGCAATAGATTACTTTACTAAGTGGATCGAAGCAAAGGCAGTAGCGACTATAACAGGTAACCAGGTGAAACGATTCGTGTGGGACAACATAGTATGTCGCT
>CP139502.1:323798670-323938670 GCA_021014915.2 Artemisia tridentata subsp. tridentata
AAAAATCGACATTCACAACACCTTCCCGAATTGGATCTGCTGGAACACCCCGAAAGTATGTAATTATTTACCCCAGTTCAACATCTCAGAAAAATCTACAAAAATTACACAACGTAACTCATATACCAAATTTCATTCGGCCAAAATCTCAGGTCTTAATTAGCTATAGATATTAAACTAAAAATCATGACCCACGTCTGAATTTTCATACCCGAAATGCAGTTTTGACACATGAATTTCTAAAAATTAAACGGTTGCCTTCCCGACCTCTAAAAATCACCAAACCAATTTTATTTTATCACTATTTCATTGAATTCAGTTTTAGACTAAAGAACCACTGAAATTCATGTTTATATCATTGGTTTAAAATTCGTTTAGGTAGCATAAATATTTAGTGTTTTATATAGATCCGATTTCAAGAACACAAATAATTATATTGACACGTATTAATGCATATTGATCCGAAAGTATTATTATAGATCAAAGGTTTATGGTTACCTCTTATATTAGGTTGAATGGAATGAGAATACAAGGATCTCCAAAATGATCAAATCACCAACACACCTTCTCTTCTCTTTTTGATCATGACCGAATGAAAGAAAAACAGAATATGGATCGGTTATGTTTTAGTTCAAAAAATTTGAATGGATTAAATAATGTGTATTCGATTACCTTTTTTATCACACGAATTGAATAAGAACACAATGATCACGATCTTCTCTTCCTCTCCTTCTTGATGTCGAATGGAACAAATTTTTAGGGTTTGGTTTGGTTTTCTTTTTGCCGTACAAATGAGATAGTGAGAAATAGTTTTAGGGTTTTCTTGGAGAGGGCATGTATACACAGTTTGGATGAGAAGATGTAGGGGGATTATGTGCCGTGAATTAGGGGTATTCAAGGGTGATTAACACTTTCCAAATTAGCCAACTTTCATACTTATCTTTTATGAATATTTTGTGTACAAGGTTTATGATTTTCGGCCTATAGATGACATATGAAACGTGCCATACTTTTTAGTTATAAAGTTCTTGTATCATTTCGTATTTTACTTTAGGGTATACGTTCATATTATATGGTTTCGAGTCATAACACGTTATATAACTCAAGTTTTAATTTATAGCGTATTTTATAAGTCGTATTTAATTTAGGGTGTTATATGCTTTATTGGATGTTTTAGTTTATATTTCATAATTGTAGTTTAAAAATCCAAAATCTTACTTATTTCACTATTCACGACTCGAACCGAAATTTCATTCATTCGTTCGTTGGGAAAACGACTCGGGAATACATATTTCCTTTGTATTTCTTTGGAGAATATTATATACTATAATAGACATTGAATCACGTACATATTCTAAAAAATAAAACAAATGTGGCATTGATTCTGAGTTACATAACATTTGGGCAAAAAAAACTATTTAAATAATTATATCAAAAGTGATATATAAAAATAAAAAAAAAGTAGACATAAAGTAGAATAAAAAAGAAATGGAATGACTAAAAATGTAAAATTCCATAAACAAAAGTCAATCGTCATCCATCGTTACCACCAAGATATGTGCCATACCCCACCATACAAAAAACACACAAACTACTAAAAACACACACACCATATATTCCTGCAAAAATCAAAAAGTAATTGCTGGATTGAAGTCTGATAAACATAAAAATTGAATGAATTGCAACATGAAAAACCGGATAATGGAAAGAAAATTGTAGAAACTATGGATAATGGTATGACACTCATTTCACTATTATTTAACTATTTCTTGTGATTTTTTTATTTTTTTTCCATGTTTTTAAGTTTTTTAAGTTTTTGTGAAACAATGATAGATTACAGATTATATTTAAAAAAACAAAGATATAATGAGCTGATTTTTTAAGAGGATATGTTGTAGACAACAGGTTATGCTGTCGATTAGAGATAATAATTGGAAATTTGATATGTTACGAGACCTGCGCAATAGGTGGTTGTGAAAATGTCTAATTGTTAATATACTTCTTTTTAAACAATTATATTTGGGTCTTAGCAATATATGGTCTATGATATAAGAGGTTATGATGTGCCGCTTACAGCGGCGCAACATCAACAAAAACTGATGGATTGAAGGGGTTTAAGTAAAAAGGTTTATGTGTGTAAATTGATATAGTTGTTGTATGTGTATTTAATTGTATATCCTAATTTAGAAAGTTAAATTATCAAGTTCCTTCAGTGCAATATTGTCTAATAAAATAAGAATGAAGTCGAATAGAATTTATGCCACAAATGTGAGATTAGAAGAGTGTCACAAGCATCCTTTTATAGTGTAAGGTGATTGTATATCTAACCTTTACATTGGATCGTGATCATCATTTCTAAAAGTGTGGAAGTCAGTATAGTTCTGTGACGTTGATTCATTTTTCACATTGTAGGAATGATAACTTATGTATGATATGTTATGTGATAAAAATGCAGAAAATGAGTGCAAAACAGAGGAAGCAAAACCGAAGAGAAGAAAACAGTTACCAAGATTAGGATGTAAGGAAAAAAAAAAGGTTTACATGCACTAGATGATGAAGGAAAAAAGGTTAGAGGAAGAAGCGGCAAAATTAGAGGCTAAGCGAGAAAAAGCAGAGGAAAAACCCAATGAACAGGTTAGTTAATTGTAAAAATTCATTATTATGTGAATGGGATATCACAGGTATCACTAGTGATATCACAAAGTATCACTAGTGATATAACAATTGCTACTGAACTATAACTTTGTTTACATAATATCACAGGCTGAAAAAGAAGATGAAAAAGAAGCTTCTGCAAAAAGAGAAGAAGCTGCCAAAGAAGATATTGCAAAGAGGGAAGAAGCAAAAAGCTAAAGAGAAAGAAGTTGAAGACAAGAAGCGTGAAACAACAAAACGAAAAAGAAAAATAGATGAAACTGAGAATGATGAAAAAGAATTTGAAATGGATGAAAAATATGGTAAGCATAATTCAGATGATGATGAAAAGGAAGGGATTGATAAAAATGTAAAAAAGAAACGTAAGGTGTATACAACGTTGAGGTCAAGGGCAACAGTTAAGCCCCTTTTTGAAGCAATGCATGGGTTAAGAATATAAAGAAAGAAAGTTATAAGACGAATGGGGTTCGGAGAGTTGATTGATTTTCCAATAAATGAAGTACCAACAAAGCTGGCATTCTTTGTAGTAGACAGCTTGAACACGGAAACAATGAACCTTAGGCTTCCAACGGGAAATTTACAAATATCTCCACAGACGGTGAAGGAAGTTATTGGGTTACCAAAGGGATCAAGGAGGTTAGAAATAAATGAAGGACAAAGAGAAAACAATGATCGATTTGAAGAAGAATGGAAAGATCAATTCAAAGATGAAAGCAACTTGACAATAATTGCAATATCAAATCAGACAACAAAAACAAGAAACATAGATTTCATGTTCAGAATGAACTTTCTGATGCTAGTTGCAAATACCTTGGGAGCATGTGATAACAGCTCTGCTGTTAAAACCACGATATTGAAAAATGTTCTTGAAGAAGATGATGTGAGAGAAATAGATTGGTGCAGATACATATATGAATGTGCAAGATTATCAAAAAATGATTGGGCTACCAGAAAAAGGGATAGGACAGAGGTTGTCTATTATGGCCCAGTAATAATCATGATGGTAACTCCTGAATTTTTTTTTCCTTTTACGATAACAAGTTATGATTGAAAAAAATATACATGCATTTATTTTTTCTTTTTACATGATTTTTGCTTTAAGTATCATAGGTGATACTATTCATTACTTTAATTTGTTAAAAAGACCATATGAGGTATCACCTGTGATATATACAGGTAAAGTTCAAAAAAACTTGATAATGTTTTTTAATATAATTTGTGATACTATGTGTTTAATGTTTTTTATTTATGCTTTATCTCATAAATGGTTGATGAAACAGCTTACATATTTACAATATACAAAGTTTGATGGAATAAATGTATAGAGAAGAGTATCATCTTTCAAAAGCTGGAACGCAAACTTGTTGAAAAGTAGAGACTCTAGAAATGGATTACATAAAATATTTTGGGATGGTGAACAATATAGGAGGTCTAAATGAACAAGAAGATACTGCTCAAAAGGAGGTGAGTGTATGAAATCTCTTGTGATATTAGATTGTAATATGCAGAAAATTAGTTTTGTGTTTAAAGTATAACTGATGATTTTTTCAAATTTAAATTCAATCACAGGAAATTTATTAAATGTTAGAAGATAAAATAGAAGGTATTTTGAGTGAGAAAGAATTGTTTGAAGAACCAATCAAAGAAAATCTTGTCAAGTTTGGAAATGATCAAAGGCTTATTCAATATAGAGAAAGATTGAAGAAGATTTTCAGAAACCCAAATGATAATTTCCAAGAAAGAAGTCCGTTCTATTCATCAACGGAATCAAGCTCTATCAAATTTGGAACAAGTGATGATGAAGATGATAACAATGGAGATGAAAAGGCAGAATGTGGAGATGAAAATAGAGAACGTGGAGATGAAAATGGAGAATCAACGATAGTTGATGATGATGAAGCTGACGAACGTGATGCTGCAAATAACAAAAATGCAGAATCAAACTTTGCTGAAGATGAAGGTGCGCAAGGGATTGGAAAGGATGAAGCTGCGGCAAACAACGATGGGAGCAGTAGTAAAAAGTATGAAGCTTCAGGGAACAATGAGGGGAGAAGTAATATAAGGGATGAAGCTGCAGGAAACAACGAGGTAAGCAGTAGCAAAAAAGATGTAGCTGTGGAAAACAATGAGGTCAGCAGTAGAAACAAGGATGAAGCTGCGGGAAATGATAAAGGAAATAAAGATAAAATAAACAAGGTAACAAGTCAAAAAATGAGGATGAAAAGATGAATGAAGATGAAGAAATTCAAGATCAAATAAAACCTGATGATGATGTATCTATTTTTGACGATTTACTGGATAAAACTGATGATGAATTTAGAAAAGAATTGAGAGAAATAAAAGAAAAACAAGCCAAAATGTCTTCAAAACCGCTTGAAGAATTAACTGATGAAGAATTTTTTGAAGTTTACCAAGAGGCTAAAACGCAGACACTTGAGAATCAGAAAAACGTAGAAGAAAAACAAAAGGAACAAGCAGGTGCATCTTCACAAAAAGAAAAACAAAAGGAACAAGCAGGTCCATCTTGTTGTAAAAGTAGGGAGTACAATTTTGAGTTTACACCAGGATCTCAGCCGACCTTTGATCTAGGATTTGATAGCCCAGTAGTAGAGTCAAAACCATTCAAAAAAATAGAATCAAATGATGAAGAAAAGCAATCTCGGTGCTTGCAATTACCCAATATCAACGAAAAGGTCAGCACAACAGAAGAGCTAACAGAGGAAGAAATACTCTTGGCAAGAAGCATCTTCTGTTTGCAAGGAAACGAAGCGTAAGATTAACTTTAAATCTTTATGAACTTTACTTGAATTTATCAAGTGATACATAATATGTTCTATTTAACAAATGAAAGAAATGAGTAATAGCACCTGTGATACATAAAAAGAAATGAGTAATATCTGTAGTTTCTTATAGTTATCACATGTGATATTATCAAAACAGAGAGCAAGTTTTCAATGACCGATGTGTAGGATTAATGAGAATGAATGTCCAATCACTAGCACCAGGATTGAAAATTGAAACTCCTGTGATCGACACATTTGCTTCAATCCTAAATTACGAGGAATGGGAATCAGAGAAAGAGATTAAAAGGCATTACTTTTATACATCAAACACAGTAAGGGGGGAGATTGACCCTCATTTTATCCGCCACGTCAGCTTTCTCTCTCCGGCGATCTACAGCCGATTGGTTGCCACAGTAAGGGTGACCTTCATTTTTTTAATAATTTTTTTAAACATTTTTAACAATAAAAATTTCATTAATAATTAAAAACTTACATAATAATTCAAATTAAATTAAAGCTTTACAAAATTTATTAAAACTTAAACTAATAATCTAAGTTGTAGCGTGCCTTAATTGAATCCTTGATTTCCTACAGCTTTCATCATTGTAGTTCGGGCACAGATGGGTCGATTGGTGTGAGATAGAATATGATGTCTTTTTCCCGTTTCTTTTGCCACTCAAATTTAAGTTTTTGACGTTCTAGTTCAAATTTCTTTTCCTCCATTTCCGCTGCTTTGCGATTTCTTCTTTCTTGCATCTCCAACTCATGTTTCTTTTACTCCAACTTTTGTTTCTTCAACGCGAAATATTCGTTTGTTGTCTCCTTCTTTCCCCATGCTAGCGACTTAATGGTTTTTCATTTGTCAACTACCCCTTCAATATACTAAGACTTTGATTGATTGGAGGTAGATGATTTATTCTTATATTTTTTTGCTTGGTCACCACCCATTGGTTGCGCATCTCGAGTCTTTTCAAAATCAGGCACTTCCACATCTTCATTCAAATTGAAACTAGCATCCGAGTTGGTTTAAGAAGTCTTAGCTTTCTTTCGACTCGCATCTTGGTTCTCAAAATGAGGCATCTCAACGTCCTGCCAAGCAGCATGCTCCATCAAAACTTCCCAACAATGCTCCCAGACAAAAGCATGCTCATACACCACTAGGTATTCTGCACACGCTCTTTGGTAAATATTGAGGTCATTCTCACCACTTCCATGATTCATATTAACATTGTTGTAATGATCGAGTTGTAAGTTCTGTTTGCACCAACTTCTTTTTCAAAATAATTAATAACCTTCTCCTAAAATCCCTTAGCCTTCATAGAGTTTCCCATCACGCTATTTTCAGACACATCACACCAAGCTTTGCACAACGCCACCTCTTCCTCAGCTGTCCAATTCGACGAATCAATCTTGGCATCATCCTTGGCATCATTCTTGGCATTATTCTTTTATGCCTTTGTAGCTCGTTTCGTAGGCTTCTTTGTTTTGACCGGTGACATCTCTTCGACAGGAGAGTCGTCATCATCATCATCATCATCATCATCATTTGGAACCGAATCGTGAAACGATCCGTGAGCCAAACCTTGACCCATAGAATACTCTTAAGTCGGATATACACACAATTAAATTGGACGATCATCGATCACTTGGACAACCGAAAGACACAAAACAACGAAGATCGCTCGTTGTGCGATCGACACCCACCGAAGGGGCAATCGATCCCCATGTCGATCGTTGCCCTTACTGCATGCAGTCTAAAAGTTGCCGACCTACCATGTTGATGGAGATTGAATACCTAACCAATTTGTTTAATTTGAGCAGTAGGTAATCAAATTGTTTAAGATATTAATTATCTATTTCAATAAGCTTAGTTTTATGATTTATATTTTTTAATTTAGGATCAACATTATTGAGCTTTAACAAGTAGGGTTGGATCAGTTGGAAAACCCCTTGCCTCTCAACCGAGAGGTCAAGGGTTCGATCCTCACTCCCTACAAAAAAAAGGCCGGGGGTCCTTTTCTACCTTTGGTAGAACCGAAAGCAGCCTCTCTACCTTAGGTAGGGGTAAAACTGTCTACATCTCAACCTCCCCCATACACCGTCTTCGACGGTATTGGGACCCATAACCCGTGAAAGACGGTATTGGGAGTTACTTTACTTTACTTTTCTTTATTATTGAGCTTTGAATTTAGAAATTGGCTATTTGGCTGTAAGTGTGTTGGACCTTATGGGATTGTAAGATAAGCTCTAAGAAATATGTTAAATATAGGCTATACAATACCTCTTTCGTAAGTGATCAATAAAGAATATAATTAAGTGAAGATAAAACAGGGATACGGCAAAGACATACTACACCCGATGCATGACAAAATAGTATGAAGAGCTATGATCAACTTACCTATGATTCAAGATCTAATGAAAAGTGAAAAACATTCAAGATACACATGAGCTCTGAAAAAACCCGAAGCAATAAGTAAGCCTGTCTAAAAGGTAAAAATGACCAAATGTTTGATGCCAATAAACTTACATAAGCAATTTAACATATTAAACCATGCATTTGATACTAATCCAATTAGCTAGGTAGATAAATTTCTTTTACAAGATGCTATTTATGTCTTCTTGAAATCCCCATAGTAACAATGAAACACCGCATGAGTCACATGCCATCTTTTCAGGAACGTGCAAGAGATACTTTACGTAGATTAGAATATATATTAACACTTCACAGTCTTCACATATATGCACAAAATTAAATCAAAATTAAATCTTGTGTTTGGTCAAGACAAAATGGGGCATTCGCTTGTTATAATATGTAGTCATTACTACAATGGAATGTTTTCATAGATGTAACTTATAATATGTAGTCTATATATTACAACTTTTAGACATGTTGAAAACAATCCTATGACCGATACGGTTTTATCTACGAGCATAGTTGTGATTCTGATAACCTCGTATGTATGAACATAATACCCTTGTAGTGAGCCAAACTAACATTAGTGATTCGGATAACCTTGCATATAGGATAGAACCCCTGTGATGAGCCAAAATATCATTAAAATTCTCTGTAGAGATATAACCAAAGCTCTACACATAATCTCATATAACATACTGTATCAGCAAATTCAAAAATGATAAATATATACATGCATATATGTATACATGGATCTTACATATCATAGAATCATGTATGAGATTGTACTGTGTATTTGATCTCAATATCAGATATATAACAAGCTTACTTTTCTGTGTAGTAGTCAACCAAAAACGTTTCCCCCTTAAGATATATTTCACTGCGTATCAGCCAACGGATCACAACCCATTTCTGGAACTTCCTCTAGACGTAAAGCTTTATATACAAAACCCGAACCAACAGCTCCAACCATGCACATTTCATTCGGGTATCCAAGAGTAAGTTCCAGAACTTCCTCTAGACGTAAATCCACTAGTACAAAAATGAGATTTAGTCACACATGCTGTTTTTCGAACAGCCACACAGTCGCCTTTTTATATGACTAAATGTACCAGAATAAAATAAACAGCCACACTTGATCCGACTTGTGTGACCATTTCGGAATTACATCCGAGGCTATAGCCACACATTTGAATATTTTCGTGACTATACATATCTGGTAAAAAAATTTTGATTTTTTAGTCACTTATAATTTGGGACGTGTGACGGATACAAATAAGGTTGAAACATTAGTCACACTATATATATACATATGTGACAAATATATGGCACGCAATTGAAAAGTGTGACCAAAATCCATATATGGTCACACGAAGTAATTGTGTATGTGGCTAAATCATATGCTCAAGTTTGTCACACATTATTTAAGCGTGACTGCTAGTTTTTGTTGAAAATTTAGCCACATATGAATTTGAAATGTGTGACAACTGAAAAGTAAGTTTGAAGCATAGTCACGATATGCATTTAAAAGTGACAAATATATGTCACACACTTGAGATGTGTGACCAAATGTCATATATGGTCACACTAAACCATAGGCATACATGATTAAGTGTGACCAAAATTCGATACAAATAGTCACGTAAGTTAATATGTGTGTCTAAATTTAAGTGTGTGTTTGCCTGCCAATTCCTAATGTGTATGGTCACATTTAATTGTAGCACAATCATGTGACTATAGGCTATACAATAGTAACACCATACCACAAATGTGCATCTAAATTATGTTTATGGCCACATTATAAGGGTATTATATGTGATCAATACATTGAAAATAGTCACACTGAAATATTCATGTGACTAATATGTATAGCAAAATGTGAACTCAGTTATCATTAACCTTGATATTAGTCACATTGAGTGTTTGTGTGACTAAATTCAAGATGTTACATATGGTCACATGAAGTATTTATTTAGGTGTCTAAATCATAGAGTCATATTTTGAGTTCAGACTGTTAGTCATGACTCTTCATTTAATTTGCCCCATTACAATGCTGGGATTTTATAGTCTATCTAGTTTAATGCAGTAGTATGTAAGTATGTTACTTGCCCCTAGCTGGAACCAGATTACTTGACTTTCTAAAGTCAATTTTCAACTTTATAATGAAGTAACATGTTACTAAAGTGCCTACAAGTGCATATACATGATAAATGGAAACTGCAAATACAATAAAGCTTGACTGCAAGTGGACATATACATGATAAATGTCAGACTATACATTCTAGCAGTAATAACTATACATTCTAGCAGTAATAACTATACATACTAGCAGTAATAACTATACATGTTTAAGTCAAACTATACATTGTAGCAGTAATAACTATACATTCTATTTCTTGTCCTTGGGTCCTAGATATACTCTTCCATCTTCCTGAGCAGTTCATATGCCATGTCATCATAATTAAGCTGAAGCTTGAGTATTTTCTTCCCACGCAACATCTGATATAGAATGTCTTTGTGAAACTTTAAAGGGTAATCCTTTTCTACAAGCATGTAGATCACCAACTCATTCACAGTTAAAGCATGTACTCCACATCGTTGAAAAATTTTCCATTCTTTAACAGTATTGTGCGTTAGTCTTCTCCAACATTCATCTTCATGATTTGGTTCAAACATTACCTTTAAATAATTCCAGACTTCTCTATCATAATTAGCTTATTCTGGTGTCTTATTACCAAATCTTTGTTTGAGTAATTTCCATAGAGCTATCATATCTTGTCTATCAAAATCATGAACCATGTAAAGAAAGCTTACATACCTTCTAGAAGAACCATCATGCCTCTTAATATCGTAATAAACTGTTTCCCCAAAAGATCCAGACTTATAATCAACAATGGGATGTTTGACAGTTAAAGGTTGTGCATCCATGGCTTCTCCTACAGAGTCAACTGCAAGTTCAGTGTGAGCTTGCATTTGTTCTTCAGCAACAGCTTGCTCAGTTTGTTCTTGTTTTCTCTTTTTACTGCTTTCTATTTCCAACTGTTCACCTGCTCTCTTTGAACTGTCATTCAAGAAGAGATCATTGTTTCTCTTGGCAATTGCATATAATTCTTCAATTCTTTTATCATCCAAGAATTTCAAATCCTTTAGTTTCCATCTGTCCACATTCTTCAAATACCTGCACATGAGTAGATGTTTATGATATGATGTACATATTGGGTATTGTTGATATTAATATAAATACCTTTGCAAAAAAAAAAAAAAAAAAAAAAAAAAAAAAAAAAAAAAAAAAAAAAAACTACCTGCACATGAGATATCTTCTTTGTTTTTGAGTGGGTGGCTTGTTCTTCTTAGCTGCATATCTTTGTTCTGCATACAACTTCTTTTTTGCATCAAAAAATTCTTTCAGCATCCTGGCTTTTTCATCTACTGAGTACTTATCTTGCTCTTGTTTATGTAGTTTCTTAGCAAGCTCAGAATCAGCTGCAACCTGAGCCCTTTGCTCATCCCATGAAGCTATTAACTCTGCATCTTTTTCTTCTTGTATTCTCCTTCGTTCCAAAATTGTCTGATGTTCTGCATCATACTTTTGTGAGAATTTCATAGCAATTTCAGCATCAACTTTTAATTGCTCTTCTTTTGATAATGGTTTCTCCACAGGTTCTTCAGTAAGAATCCCTTTACCTTTGCCTTGTACCTGTGGAGTTGATTGTTTAGCTTTTGGAGAGGATGATGGCTCTTGTATCACAACACCTTTGGTTACTGGTTTTGCTGTCTTCAGCTCAGCAAGTACACTAACAGCATTTGCAAAAACCTCTGGTGTAGCAGTACTAGCTTTTGTAGTACCAACTGTAATTGGCTCAGTAGCACTATCAGCATTTGTAACCTTGCCCAGACGATGATCAATCACCACTTGATTCCGTTGGTTATCCTCCCCTGAAACTTTGCCTTCATTCCCTCCCTGTTTGGGAGCATCCTTAGAAGCTTCAGAAGATTTAACCTTTTGTTTGGGAATTCTTGATCCTTTGACTCCTTCTAAATACCTAACCCTTCTCTTCAAAGCCTTTATCTCCCCACCTTGAGCTTTGATGACTCCATCTTGGGAAGAAGCTATTGCTCGCAGATCACCAATTTGTGCAGACAGCTTGGCACAGGTATCCTTCAATTCATTCAAAAGTTGCATACTATCCTCACCACTTCGGCTTGTGTTACCTAGCCCGAGAGGTGGATCACTGGAAAAGTTAAGTTCAGTCTCACCCTAGGATGAACATCCGAACCCCCCATTGTTTCCATGTGACTGGGACCTTCACCTGAATCAGTTCCAGAGGAACTTTCTTCATTAGAAGTTGTCTTGGTTCGGGTCTTAATGATGTTACCACTGTCCTGTGCTGCTGCTAAGCTAGACACAGTAGTGGCAGCCCTTGCCAACATGTCACTCTCCCCCCCAGTGACATCCTCATCTGCAACAGTTGGTATAGAACCACTAGCCTGAGGTAGCTCAGTGTTCTTGGTGTTAGTCCTACGTTTATAGGTCTTTTGTTGTTGTTCTGTGGGTGTGTGATGGGTACCAGCTGGGATTGCTGAACCTTCACCCATTTGGGTTTGGGCTAGTGCCAACATTGTTGGAAACAAAGGTGTCACTCTCCCTGAAAAATCTTTTCCAACCCTACTCATATTAGCAAAAACCTTTTTGGTAAGGCAGGGAGTGGGATAAACATTTTTGTGACTTTTCTTTTTTTTAAATTGGTTGTCCAAAAAGAGTTGCAAAAACCTTGGATATAGAAAATATTTAGCCAAAGAACCATCCAAGTTCTTAACCATATTATCAAAAATTAATTTTGAGAAATTAAATCTTTGAGTATTTTCAGCCAAACAAATTATAGCAGAAGCTAAATTACTGCTAAATTCATTCCATGCAGTGGTCTTTGGACTTAGACACACTAAGACAGTATGAATTAAGAATTTCCACTGAGGAGAAAAATTACCTTTTTGGAACTTTAAAGCATCTGTATATCTCTCATAGCCCATCAGTGCAAGTTTTTCAAAGATTGTAGTATTTGGAAGATTCTCAACTCCGTTAGCATCATCTAGGAGAAGATCTCTTCGAATAGACGCCTCTGTAATGATAATCATCTGCCCATCTACAAGGGCATGGATTTGTGCTTCCCCATTAATAGTTTTGACCTTAGCAGACGACCAAAACTGGATAATGTTGGAAGTATATATAGTAGGTTTTACTGTTAATGCAAACTTAATATAGCTTGCATTAAGGAAATCAATGATCTCAGTAAAATCTACAGACTTATTGGATTTTTCTAAAAAGGCAACATTATTATGAGGTTCGGTAAAAGTTAGGTTCGACATTATGATTTGATTTGGGGGTTTTGCAATTTGACAATTAAAATTCGATTAGGGAGTAGAAGAGAGAGAGTAATGTGTGCGTGAATGTGATTGTGTGCAGCAATTGGGGGTTTATACACTTTAAGTAAAAAGTGATACAAACTACCCTGCACTCCCAACCACTGCTAAAAGGATACCCAGCAGTACAACGTTTCGCTAGCAGTACAATTGTTTACCTAGCAATACAATAATAATAACTGTATTCAAATATCATAAACTTGTACATAATAACTGCATTCATATATTAAACCAAGTCAAAATAAGTTTACATTTACATAGGCAAAATATACATAGGCAAAATATATAAAGAAAAGATACATTAAGACACATATTTACTAGCTTCAATACTTCTGTAAACATCAACTATTTTCTCTCTTTCTTCTTCTATTTTTTTGTTCCTCTCCTCAATTTTCTTCTGATGCTCCTCAATGACCTCTAAATCTTTCTTGTTCCTTTCTTCATACATCTTTATACGCTTGTTGTGAATTTCTAACAATGCGTTTTCAACACCATACTGGCCTTTACTACATTTCTCCCAAATATTTTGGGATATGCCAATTTTTTTATATTTTTCAGGCATTGGTGGAGGAGAATCATCCCTTGGGCGTTTGTTTTTGTTGGAAGAAGGAGTTGAAGAGGAGTCAGCCATTGAAATTTGAAATTTATTTTCTAATGAAAATATCAAAGGAGTTGTATATGGTACGGTTGATTAATTATGAACGGTTTTCCATGTCGAGTTGTACAAATAGGCTAGAGAGGTATACGAACGGTTCCCAATACTTTAGGCGGGAAGAGGGACCATCGAGAGGCGCCAAAAGTAAACAGATGGATAATATTGATCGGATTTGGTTTGTGTTTGGTTTGGATTTGACTAGTGTAGTTGATCTAGAAGTGTGTTTGGTGTTGGATTGACTAATTGACTTTTTAATTAGGGTAATTGATATTTTCTATATTAATGATGTTTAATGTAATTTGTGTGCTAACTTTAATGACTAATTGACTTTTTCATTAGTGTAATTGATATTTTCTAGTACATGTTTAATGTAAATACATGCTTTAATATCTATCGCAGTCTGAATGTGTTTGAGAAGTATGGGTATATTTAGGCCACTTCCAACAATAACTCAGCCTTAACAAATTAAAATTCAAATTCAAATTCAAACGTAAGATAAAGTACAACATATTAACGCTGCGTTAACGCAGGTTAGCCCCAACAATTAAAATTCAAAGTCACGTTAATAAAACGTGTGCATTTGTACCCTATAAATACCAATGCTTCTGAAGCACAAGTCACACAGAAACACATTCCAAACTTCTCAAATACTCAAGATCCAAGCATCTCAAATTCAAGATGTCTTCCAGAAAAGATTTCGGGCAACAATTTCCAAGCCCACCTCGCCAAAAGGATTTTGGCCAACAATTTCCAAGCCCACCTCACCAAAAGGATTTTGGCCAACAGTTTCCAAGCCCACCTAGCGAAAATGAAAAATTCCATACTCCACCCGAGCATATCTTTCCGGTTTTCCAACCGGAAAATTTTCCGGTGAATAATCAACCTGAAAATGAACCAGTTCCCAACCAAGACCCAAATCCGTTTGGGTTAACTGAGGAACAACTTAGGCAAGAGGAAGCAGATATGCAAGTCCTCCTGGAAATGGAAGCACTTGAAAGAGAAGAGGAAGCTGATCGTTTGGAGCGGCAAGCCAGGGAGGATGAAGAACGTAGGCAAAGGTGGGAGTCTGGTTTTTTCACACCTTCCGAATCCTCTGAAGATGGTTACCCAGATTCAGATGATAGTTTTTATTAATCGTCCGTTGTTTATGTTAATCGTATGTTGTTTATGTTAATCAATCATTGTTTATGTTAATGTAGTTTTTATTTGACATTTAATGTATTTCTATTTCATGTTTAATGTATTTCTATTTCATGTTTAATGTAGTTGTATTTTATACTTTATTTTCAATTTATAAATTGAATTGAATTTGAATTGAATTGATAAATTTTAAATATATCCCGCCTTTTTGTTTAATTTGAATTTGAAATTTTAAATTTTAAATATCCCGCTCGTTATTAATATGTTGTACTGTTACTTTACGTTTGAATTTGAATAATACTCGTACGGTTACTTTTACTTTCAATCTGATTTTTAAAATAGCCTCCAACGGCTAGTTTAACGGCTTTCCACTATCAAAGCCACTTTCACAACACTTCGTTTTCTCACACAACTTCTTATAAAACTCTCTCGCAAGTATCACTAATTTTAACACAAACACTGTGGCTAACAAATTAACTAGCAGAGGTGCAAAAGGCTATCCTCACCCGATTACACAATGAACAAGAAAAAGAACTCAAATTGATTAACAATTTGCTAGGTGAGATAACTCGTATTATGCTACAGATGCATAATCGTGCTGATCCAGAGGTCGAAAGGTTGCGTGAGTTGCCTCAAGACCATCCAGCTATCAGGGTTGGTCTAGAAATTAAACTCTTTTAAGAAATGATGAAACAGGGTCGAAAGGTTGCGTGAGTTATTGTTGGGTGTGTTGCTCATGTACAAACATATAATCTCGGCTCATTCGTTAAACATCTCGTATACAACCATATCATCTCGGCTCATTCAATTCGTTAAACATCTCGTGTATAACCATATCATCTCGGCTCATTCGTTAAACATCTCGTATACAACCATATCATCTCGGCTCATTCGTTAAACATCTCGTGTACAACCATATCATCTCGGCTCATTCGTTAAACATCTCGTGTATAATCATATCATCTCGGCTCATTCGTTAAACATATCGTATACAACCATATTATCTCGGCTCATTCGTTAAACATCTCGTATATATACAACCATATCATCTCGGCTCATTCGTTAAACATCTCGTATACAACCATATCATCTCGGCTCATTCGTTAAACATCTTGTGTATAACTAAAGCTCAGTTAATTAAGGGTGAGTGTGTTAAAGCTGACGTGGCATTGTGTTAAAGTTTAAAGCTGAGTTATTGTTGGGAGTGGTTAGAGTATTTTCTTTTGTTTTTTCGGTGGATTTTAGCGTGACTTAATCTTAATACCGCCAATTTTGTCCATATAATATTCAACTACGTACGGATAACTAATACCCGCGGGGAAACCCGAAAAACCGATGGATAATATTAATCGGGTATCCGGTGGGATATGGGGCGGGTACGGGTATATTATAAACGGGTTCGGTTATGGGTATACTAAAACCCGCCCCGAACCCGAACCGTTGCCATCCCTATTTACCGGCTATAGCCGGATTTCACCGCCACCTCATCACCATTAGTTTTTTTTTTTTTAAACAAATCTTGCCACGTCAGCTATAGTTAAACCAAACCACAAATTCAATATTCAACCAGCAATTAATCCCTTTACCCGGTCATTTGTAAACACACACAAAAATCAATAAACCCTAATCAACACACACATTCTTATGGCAAACACAAGCACGCAAACAATGAAACCAAATAACAAAAAGGTAATTAGTAATTTGTGTTTTGTAAATGTAATTGGTAAGGGTACAATAACTAGTAATTACGTTTGTACTGTTGATGTGATGGTTGCACAGTATGATACATTATTTGCGATTATTAAGATAGTACCCTATAAAATTTGGAGCCAAAAATTTTATTTTTTCAAGTTTATGCTTTAATTAAAAGGTTCAAAGGGAAAATTTTCAAATAATTCAATTGTTAATTTCAAATTACAACTTGGAGGCAAATTTTTGGATCGAAATTTTTTGAATCACAAACGATTCATATTCTTGGTGTATAGCCTCTTTTCTCTCCTCAAAAAAAAGACTGCAAATAAAAAACAAAAATCAAATCTTCTCTCACCATTACTCTCCAAGCTAAGCCATAATCATTTTCTTTTACCCTTTGTTGCTCAAGAGTCATGGAAACTGAACCCATTGTTGATAACCATACTTTGCTTCCTCTTGATCATATTGTACATGATGATAACGCCTTAGAATATGAATCCGAAAAGTCTTCTGATGAAGAAGATATAGATGAGCCTGTAACCAACCAAACACCTGAGATAGTAGCTAAGAGGGGCTCAACCAGGCTAGTAAAGTTTCGCGCGAAGCATGACAAACCTGGTGCAACAAAGCTCAAGGTAACCATCGATGCATTAGGTAGGGTAACAGGGGAAAACAGAGCAGTGTTTGTGAGTTTTTTAGGAGATGTGGCTCGTGAGCAGATAGGTGTGAAGATTCTACACTGGAAGAAGGTGAATAAAGAAGCAAGAGATAAACTATGGGATGAAATCTTGGTACATATATACTATTTTGTAACCCAATACTACATAAGTTGATGCGTGGTTTTGTAACCTTACAACAGGTTTTACCTCTCGAGGGATCTCAAGAGGCTTACAACCCCACCAGGCAGTGTACCTGACCGATGTAGTATAGTGTAGTGGTAAGTACGGGGGATTGATCGTTCTCCACAGGGAATAGTGTTCGTTAGGTATGAAAAGCTACTCTAATAGGTCTAAGGGTTGAGGAAGATTCTTTTTTATGTTTTTATATTTTTATGAAAGCAAGTAAAATCTCGGTTTTGAAGGAGTGGGCGGAATTAGTTGCTAGTCAACTAACCCAAATAACTACGAATGCAATAAAATAAATAACTGAAAATAAAATGTGGTGAGAAACTTATGTGTAGAGAAATGTGTTTACTTAGATTTCCTTACTCCCTAACTATCTTTTACCGGTTAATTAGTGTGTATTAGTCGCGTGGATGACGGGTGTATTCCTTAATACCATTCGTGGGGTGGCGTACTTACTTCCCCAACTCTACAAGCTCCTACTTCACTCCTATGTCGAGCCGGCTAGGAAGCTCCTAACATGGGATCACTAGAATTCGCTTGTGCATTAAATACAACCATAAAAACCTTTAGTACGCATTTGGTTCATGTTTCTTAAGACGTTCAAGCAAGTTACCGAATAGGAAGTTAGCCAGTTTTCTTAAGCCTAACATAGATAAACAATCATCCAATACAACTAATAACACACTAATAACCAATAATCAATAGCTAGGTTTCATTAGATCTAAGCAAACACAAGATAAATTTAGCCTAACATGTTAAACAAAAGACAAGAATAAGATAGAATCAAACAACACATAGACATATTGAATGATTAATTGATAACTTATCTTTCAATGTAACATGGAAGATCTCAAGGCAAAAAGCCTTGAAAAAGAAGCTAAAATCGTCTTAGGGTTTTCTCCCAAAATTCCACACACTAAGCTCTCCCTAATGACAAAAAATTAGAAAACTATATATAGATTTTTGGATCCGACGGCGTCACCTTATGGATTGTGACGCCGTCACCTCGCCGCTTTTAGGGTTCCCGGATGACCTTCTTGACGCCGTCCCTCTTTAGCTCTTCAAAAGTCCATTCTGGCTTATCAAGGCTTGACGCCGTCAGAACTTGTACGTGACGCCGTCCCTCTTTGATTTAAGCCGTGACGCCCTTGATCAAGTTAAAGCGTGACGCCGTCAGAATTCACATGCTATTTTCACTGGCTCATCATGAGTAAATTTCACGTCCACCTTTTCTTGCCAAGGCATGACGCCGTCCAGAGTAAATTGTGACGCCGTCAAAGGTAACTTTTGGCCGATTTTGAGACTTTGTCGTTTTCTTCACTTTTATGCTCCAAAAACGTCCAAAATGCCTCCTTTTCCAGATTTCTCCTCAAAAGTACCTAAAATGACAAAAGGAACGATTTAGGGCAATATTTGATCAAATAAATACGATTTAGGGCTTAAATGACCCCTTAAAAGCGGTACACTTTTCGCTTCATCAAATACCCTTACACTTGAGATTTGCTTGTCCTCAAGCAAATGCGCTTTTATTCTAATCAAAATACAAGTTAGGGGTCATTTAATGCAAACATAAAAGTAATTACAACAAATAATCGTTCCACTTCAATCATAATAAGCACGGAGATTACATACTAGCACCTCACAAGTAGTGTTTAGATACTCACATCTCTCAAGTGTCATCAAAATAAATCTCATAAATGAAAACGGATAATATCTCTCACTACCTGTCATAGCAAATAGATTACCATAGGCTTGGGAAAGGATCGAAAACCTCCTCCACTAGGCGTAAGCACCAAAGATAAACTATCAAAGAGGGCTTTTAAATGGGTTATAACGTTAGGTGTAGGGAAAAGGAAAACACGGTTTTGATGGATAAAGGATATTTTACTGGTGGCGAGTTAAAGATCTTGATTAATTACATGTACTATACAATGTTGCTAAGCCAAGACTCGACTCAATCTTAAGCTAAAAACAAAATAACAAAAACATAAAACAAACATAAAATGAAACGGGATGGTAGTCCGTATGTTTTTTTCTACTTCTATTTTTCTTTTTCTCTTTTTTTTTTTTTTTTTTGTATTTTTCTTGATTTTTTCGAGTTTTTTTTTTTTTTTTGCATACACTTTTGCCCTACCATCCAAAATAATACATCATAGGGGCATTGCATTCCCCTTACACTTGAACTTTTACATAACTTTACAAATAACTATTCTAATGACTCGAATTAAGATAATTGAAAAACTTGGAGTACTTTTAAAATATTTAGCACATATGAGGGTAATAAATGATGTTCTTCCCCATTACTCTATTACACTAGTACTTTACCCATGAGTCCCAATCGTCCCAAAACAATATGTACAAGGATATGACTCGACTTAGCAACCATGTAATCAACTAGATAATTAACTTGGGTTTTAAACAAATGTTGTCACAATAATGCACTAAAGATGAGTGCATACAAGGTAGGCTAAGGCGATTTGGGTGTACATTTTAGTGGGGTGTAACAAATTCTTCCTTTAAGTAAAATGCTTAAAGGTCGAAACGAAAAGATAGGCTCTGAGGGGTGTACTAGGGGTATCGTGTACTAAAAATGAGTACAACGCAAAGGGTGTGGGAGAATTACTTGACCAATGTAGCCAATGTAATTATAACAAAAACACAGGTGTAAAACAATGGGTTAATCCTAATGCCTCTTATCATGTAGTAAATCTAACTACACGAATGTAGTCTCACTTGTGGCTTCGGAATGGTCCTAACGCAAGTTCTAGAATCTAAGTGCTACCGGTACACACATCATAGCATAAATGCTTTTCCTACCAATTCTAGGGGCGAACCTCACATATTTGGGGGTGGAAAATTTTTTAGTAGTACGGTTTTTGTGCTAGTCATATAACTCCTATCCGTGAGACGCTCATTAAGATCAAAGTTTCACTCCTATATGTTGTAAAAAATTTTAAATTTGGCACTAAAATTACCTTAACAAGTATTTCTCTTAGTTTTATTACACATCTACTATCAAACAAACAAAAATCAAGCGTAATAGTATTCTCTAAAATCGTACTTTTACCCTCCCCTTACACTTAAGATGAACATTGTCCCCAATGTTCAAATAACAAGATGTAAAAGAAAAAAGTAAAAGAATGAAATCAAATACTCCCCTGATTCGCTCGGTGGATAATGAAATAACACGGTTAAATCTTCTTCCAAAGAGAATGTAAAAGCTTCACGACTAATGCATCGCCATAAGCTTGATTCAAAACATTTCCTTGTCCAAAATAACCTGTTAAACCTGAGAAAACAAACACGAAAACCTGCATAACATCGGCGGGATAAAATCTATATATAAGGATATAATGCTTGTGGAATGATAATTTTGCAGATTCCTGGAGATTATAAGTTGGAGATTTACTAAAAACTTTTTATGAAAACAAAACTCTCAAAAATTTCTGAAAATTAAATCTGACGCCGTCAGGTTATAAACCCTGACGCCGTCAGAAATGACCTGACAAAAATTCTCATTTTAAGTTTCCGGAAAATTTCTGGAAAAACCTTTACCTTACTTCCTAGAAATCCTGCAAAACATCATTATGACTCGATACAAGCATTTGACTCAAACAAATACGAATATGTATGCTAACTTATTATTATTATGATTCATGTTCATTTGTGTTCTAATAAACCGATTTAGATTTCCCTTACACTTATCTTTTGCAAAATACCTTTATATGTAGTTAAGACGAAGTTAAAAACAACATAAAGCATTTTCACAATTTACTTTTGAACATGAATCAATAAAAATAAAAATTAAACATACATACGGAAACAAATAAAAACAAACAAACAAATAAATAAACACTCAAAGCAAATAAAACAAATAAAGCTTGGGTTGCCTCCCAAGAAGCGCTTTTCTTTATTAACGAGTCTTGTAGCTAGACTCAAAGTCACTCTACCTAGTATCGCTTATGCTCACGTATCCGAGTGTGAGCCATCTAATTGTTGCCTCATCTTTCTTGTATTCATCATTTAGCTCCAAACATCCATGATAGTATCTCTTATTTTTCTCATGTGGATATTTGAGCCCCTTCCTCTTATCATTCTCACTTAACAAGTCGATAGGCATAATTCTATTGCAAGATTCAATGGGGTAGTTCTTAAACCTAGGATGTGCTCGGGGCATTTGATAGACAAAATCTTCATCCCCATCCGAGAATGTAATTAACCCGTCCACAAGTTTTTCGTCAAGGTTGGTCAACCTTTTGAAGGGTTCTCCAAAAATGACTTGAGTTAATTTGTCATCAATAAATTCTCCTAAGTTCTCCATAACCATAAAATCCACCAAATACACAAAACTTCCAACGAATACGTGCAGTGGCTCAATCCTAGCAACAATGTTATCCCCTTGATATTCTAGCTCATCTACCATGATTTTATTATAATTAGCGCGAGAGATAATGTTCATAGGCAAAGATGAGTTAAGATAAGCATAAAAATCATGATAACCGATCTTACACGGAAATTGCATGTTAAAGAGGCTATCCTTTTCGATCTTAGTCCTAGGGTCAACATACTTAAAGGGATCAATTTCCTCTTTTCCCCATTCCTCGTTAACTACTTCTCCATTACCGGTATCCTCATCGGAGTATGAGTAGTAAAACGGACTAACATAGTCATTCTCATGGTCAGACTCCTCCATCTCAGAATTGTTACCAAAGTGATGGTCGGGTGAAAGGTTGTTGTTTTCTATGATGGGAGCGGGAACGGGTAGTTGAAAGTTTGCACGGCGAAAAACACGAATAACAGGGATCAAATGACCAATGTTACTCATGAGGTAAGTGGAGGGTATCACAAACAGAAGCACAAAGAAACAAGATAGACTAAAGAAAACCTAGAAAAATAAAATAAAAATCTCACTAGAAAGGAATCTAGTGAGTAGACCTATAAAATAAAAATTCAACCTAAACAATAACTATTCCCCGGCAGCGGCGCCAAAAACTTGATGCGTGGTTTTGTAACCTTACAACAGGTTTTACCTCTCGAGGGATCTCAAGAGGCTTACAACCCCACCAGGCAGTGTACCTGACCGATGTAGTATAGTGTAGTGGTAAGTACGGGGGATTGATCGTTCTCCACAGGGAATAGTGTTCGTTAGGTATGAAAAGCTACTCTAATAGGTCTAAGGGTTGAGGAAGATTCTTTTTTATGTTTTTATATTTTTATGAAAGCAAGTAAAATCTCGGTTTTGAAGGAGTGGGCGGAATTAGTTGCTAGTCAACTAACCCAAATTACTACGAATGCAATAAAATAAATAACTGAAAATAAAATGTGGTGAGAAACTTATGTGTAGAGAAATGTGTTTACTTAGATTTCCTTACTCCCTAACTATCTTTTACCGGTTAATTAGTGTGTATTAGTCGCGTGGATGACGGGTGTATTCCTTAATACCATTCGTGGGGTGGCGTACTTACTTCCCCAACTCTACAAGCTCCTACTTCACTCCTATGTCGAGCCGGCTAGGAAGCTCCTAACATGGGATCACTAGAATTCGCTTGTGCATTAAATACAACCATAAAAACCTTTAGTACGCATTTGGTTCATGTTTCTTAAGACGTTCAAGCAAGTTACCGAATAGGAAGTTAGCCAGTTTTCTTAAGCCTAACATAGATAAACAATCATCCAATACAACTAATAACACACGAATAACCAATAACCAATAGCTAGGTTTCATTAGATCTAAGCAAACACAAGATAAATTTAGCCTAACATGTTAAACAAAAGACAAGAATAAGATAGAATCAAACAACACATAGACATATTGAATGATTAATTGATAACTTATCTTTCAATGTAACATGGAAGATCTCAAGGCAAAAAGCCTTGAAAAAGAAGCTAAAATCGTCTTAGGGTTTTCTCCCAAAATTCCACACACTAAGCTCTCCCTAATGACAAAAATTAGAAAACTATATATAGATTTTTGGATCTGATGGCGTCACCTTATGGATTGTGACGCCGTCACCTCGCTGCTTTTAGGGTTCCCGGATGACCTTCTTGACGCCGTCCCTCTTTAGCTCTTCAAAAGTCCATTCTGGCTTATCAAGGCTTGACGCCGTCAGAACTTGTACGTGACGCCGTCCCTCTTTGATTTAAGCCGTGACGCCCTTGATCAAGTTAAAGCGTGACGCCGTCAGAATTCACATGCTATTTTCACTGGCTCATCATGAGTAAATTTCACGTCCACCTTTTCTTGCCAAGGCATGACGCCGTCCAGAGTAAATTGTGACGCCGTCAAAGGTAACTTTTGGCCGATTTTGAGACATTGTCGTTTTCTTCACTTTTATGCTCCAAAAACGTCCAAAATGCCTCCTTTTCCAGATTTCTCCTCAAAAGTACCTAAAATGACAAAAGGAACGATTTAGGGCAATATTTGATCAAATAAATACGATTTAGGGCTTAAATGACCCCTTAAAAGCGGTACACTTTTCGCTTCATCTATACTATTTTGTAAACCAGTACTACATAAGTTTATGTATGCAGTTACATTATGTGCAACTAATTAACAACATTGTGTTAATCTTTTCAGAAATTTTTTGTTGTTGACGTCCAATACAGAAAATTGATAATGATTCGTCTTGGTAAAATGCTAAGGAATTACAGAAGGAAGCTCAAATTCAACTACATTTTGCCCAACCTAAATACACCTTCCAAACTGAATGAAGTCCCGGACTTGTATAATACAATAATGAAATCAGAAAACTGGGTCGAGTATGTTAAATACACGACCACCGAAGCATACAAGGTTTTAATTAGTCATCTTTAATTAAGTGTATATGTCATTTTATTATTTTCAGTTTGCAGCATTACCGCATCTAAACGCCTTATGATTTTGTGTTTTTAGGAGAAATCTGAGAAAGGTAAAATGGCGCGTTCCCAAAATATTTATCAGCATAAAATGGGACGAGGTGGATATGCTTATGTCAAAGAGAAAATGGTAAGATTACACAATGTTTGTTTTACCAATTAAGAGACGATCAGTATGAGAAATGAATCTGTTTACATTGCCCAATTTGCACATTTGCATTAATACCCTCATATTTTCGATTATCTTGGTTTAACTGTACATGTGTAAGCATCCTCATATTTTCGTTTATCTTGGTTTAACTTTACATGGGTATGCATTTGATGTTTATTAGATCGAAAATAAAGAGATTGAAGCGGATGAAGAACCCCCCCGTGATGTAATGTGGGTGAAAGGAAGGGTAAAAAAGACGGCGAATACCCAAATGATGATATTAAATCAAAGGGAGATGAACTTGTAAGTTTGACTGCTAATTCTATTATTATGCTTATATAGCAGCAACATTTAACTGTGTACTAGCAGTAGTAGCTTGTATACCAGCAGTTACTCTAACAGCATCAAGAAGACTTTTAATCCCAACATTTCCTATATTTTTTGTGCAGAAAGAAGCTGATGACAAGATCAAGGAAGGAACATAAGGTTTTTATGATGGCACTGATGCCATGACATTTATATTTGGTAAGGAAAAGGGCGGTTATGCCAGAGGAGTGGGAGGTGCAGTAACATACAAAGAGTATTTTGGCCTTCCTCGAAGAAAACAAGAAGCCAATGAAAAATTTGCCTTACTTCAAACTCAACTGGATAATGAGAGACGCGAGCGTGAAGAAAAAGATAAATTGATCAAGAAATTGTCCGCCGAGATGACCGAAAAAGATGTGCAGGTCAATAAATTATCCGGTGAGGTGGAAAACACAAATATAATGCTTTCTCAAATTCTGCAACAGTTGAATGATAAAGGGATGAATATAACTCTGCCAACTGAACCATCGCCAATAGCCTCAGTTGTAAGCCATTTTTTATGTTGTTAACAATTTCATTTTCTAATGCTAACACCACTGATGCTAATGATACTAGGCATTGAACATAAACTGATGAGTGACTGTATTTCTTAATTTATATTGCAGGTGACTCCAATGGCCATTGACAATATTGCAGGTGACTCCAATGGCACTCAGACAAGTGGTGTTGTAAGTCCTAAAGATGCGGGAATTGAGGAGAAATCCAATGGCCTTGAAACTTCTAAAAAGGTAACGGAAACAATGGTAAGTATAGTAATAAAAGATCGCCCTTTGATTTTTGAATTTTACATACATGATCGACTAATGTACCGTGTTTTATATATACGTATAGGAACCTGCTGCTAAAACTGTCAGGCCTAAGCATAAACTTAAGTCACGACGAAACGGGTCTCCAGATTCCCAATCGCTACAAAATGTGTCGTCTCCAACACAACCACTGCCAACAGTATGTATTTCAACATGTTTCTTGTTACTCTTTTGTTTAAATAATGTAACGTGTTTTATATATACATATAGGAACTTGCTAAAACTGTCGGACCCAATAAGCCAAAGCAAAAGAAGCGACGAAACGGGTCTCCAGATTCCCAATCGCAACAAGATGTGTCTCTAACACAAGCACTGCCAACAGTATGTATTTCAACATGTTTCTTGTTATTCTTTTGTTTAAATAATTTCTGATATATACATGCAATTTTTTATTTTTTTTTGTAGACACTTAAGTGCAAACTCTGGCACACAAAGAAATCAAATATCGTTGCTTTTGGTACCGTATACCAGTCTCATGGAAAGCAAATGCTGCATAACCTACCACTCCCAAATGATTGCTACAGAGTGTCAATTGATTCATCGTTAGTTGATGCAGCATGCATACCGGACGTAGCAAATAATGGGTTCAAAACAGTTAAGAAAGTCGAAGGTAGTTTCGTTGCATGGCCAAAGGATCAAGTTATTTTTGAAGAGGTGGTACGTACATGTGTTTTTTCAACCTACATATATAATTATTCATATGTAATTCAATGTTTGATAGAAGCGTCTTTTGTTTACTACAGGTTACACCAACAAACCATGTGACTAAATGTGTACCACAGGCACCAACGAAGAAACAATATATATCTGCTAACGACTTAAGGCAAACTGCTAAGGGGGTGAAGGTTCAAAAGTCTTTAGATATTTGATTAATTAAGTATGACATTACAATTGTATATTCTGTCCAGTTATATACATTCGAGTTTAATTCAATTTGAAATTTCTTGTGTTTTTTAATATTGTTTTATATATAATATATATACACATTCCAGCAGCACTAGCATAGTACTAGCAGCAGTAACTCTGCTTCAGCAGGACTACCTTGGACTACCTTAGTACTGCTAGCAGTAGCAACTCTGCTCCAACATTATTGGTCACTCTTTGTTTAATTCGATGTGTGACTAAATAGTACCAAAGGCCACACAAAATAAAAATTCATGTGACCATTGGAAGAACAATGGTCACGCAAAATACACATTTCTTCACTTTAAACAGCATATGGTCACACTTATTAACAACTTTGGCCACTTTATGCTTAATTGTATGTGACTAAATACCCAAAACAAGCATGCTTTGTGTGACTAAATATTATAAAAGGCCACACAAACATAAAATTCAAGTGGCCATTGGATGATCAATAGTCACACAAAATACAAATTTCTTCACTTTAAACAGCATATGGTCACACTTATCAACACTTTTGGCCACTTAATGCTTAATTGTATTTGACTAAATAACCAAAACAAACATGCTTTGTGTGACTAAATATTACAAAAGGCCACACAAACATAAAATTCATGTGGCCATTGGATGATCAATAGTCACACAAAATACACATTTCTTCACTTAAAACAACATATGGTCACACTTATTAACACTTTTGGCCACTTTATGCTTAATTGTATGTGACTAGATACCCAAAACAAACATGCTTTGTGTGACTAAATATTACAAAAGGCCACACAAACTAAGAATTCATGTGACCATTGGATGATCAATAGTCACACAAAATACACATTTCTTCACTTAAAACAGCATATGGTCACACTTATTAACACTTTTGGCCACTTTATGCTTAATTGTATGTGACTAAATACCCAAAACAAACATGCTTTGTGTGACTAAATATTACAAAAGGCCACACAAACTAAGAATTCATGTGACCATTGGATGATCAATAGTCACACAAAATACACATTTCTTCACTTAAAACAGCATATGGTCACACTTATTAACACTTTTGGCCACTTTATGCTTAATTGTATGTGACTAAATACCCAAAGCAAACATGCTTTGTGTGACTAAATATTACAAAAGGCCACACAAACTAAGAATTCATGTGACCATTGGATGATCAATAGTACACATTTCTTCACTTTAAACAGCATATGGTCACACTTATTAACACTTTTGGCCACTGTTTTTTAAATTGTATGTGACTAACTCGAAAAAAACAACACACGATGTGTGACTAAATCATCACAAACGTCACATTTATTATATTTTCGTGTGGCCATAGGATGGGAAATAGTCACACATACTGATGAATCCAACAAAACTTGTGCCTAATTAGTCACACATATTCGGGTTTTGGTCACTCTTTTTCGATGAAAACGGCCATAAACTAAACAATGTGACCATATGATACCTACGGTGGCGCGACTTTTTGTCACACACACCCAAAAAAACGTGTGTGACTATATGCATATAGTCACGCATTTCCAGTGTGACGATAGGCAGAATCTGTACCAGTGATCTTTATATACAAAACCCGAACCAACAACTCCAACAAAGAACATTTTATTCGGATATCCAAGAGTAGCCAATCTGCACGTTTCTGTGATCCCTGTAACAATCAAAGCAAGTTAGGAAACCAACGGGCAAACTAAGTGTAGTGGTGGAAAATGGAGGGCCGGGTAGGTAGGTTAATGGGTAAAAATATGCACATCTTGTACGGGTTGGGCTTGGCCCCAAACACTTGTTCCAACATATATGAATTTGGAATTTGAGAGGGCAAATATGATTATCATTTATATTATCTTTTCATATATAATAATAAAACGATTTCGAGTAAATAACGTACTAATGGGTCACAAACCTTTTAATCCATATTCTTCAATACTTGCGTTTTCCATTTTTATTTTTAGGTTTCTTTTCCATGACCGAATATGAGAAATTGAATGAAACAGGATAAAAGAAATCATCATGTTTTATCAACATAAAGACATAATATTGCTGTCTTTCTGCTAGAAGTGGCAAATGGCTGGTTGGGGGGTCAAGCGGGTTTTTTTTTTTTTTTTTTTTTTTTTTTTGGTATGGCTTGGGTTTAACAATCCATTTTTACATATCATTCTACGTACCTGTTGTTTCATTAACCCGTATCAATCTATGTACCTATTGTTTTGTTAACCATTGGTCGTAAACGATGTGTTACTGTCCCCTGAAACAAAGTGACTATTTGTCTTGCATCTTTTGTTTTTGGGATAATGATATGTAAATGTATCCAACTTTACACCATATACTAAGTTGAACAATGAACTATTAATCTCGCAAAAGAATACAGGTAACTTACTAATCTTGACTATTTGTGTATTAACGGGTGATTAAGGCGTTTACCGTTTGTACTTAACACGCTGGCAGCCACGTTGGATATCCACGCTGGCATAATTTTTGTCGGCTAATAAAAATTTCACCAACATCTTCACACTGTATCACCATCATCTTCACACACAATTAATTAAACAAAAATCACCATAACCGCTTCACCACTGTATCACCATCATCTTCACACACACACATCCGTCGTCGGTAAACCAACACCTTCAAATACCGGCCTTAAACTTTTCCGGCCACCACGATTGAACAACTCTAAAAACCTATAAATAGAATTCATAAACCCACGATTCGAATCTTGTTGATACTGTGAACATACCACCACCACCTTTTTGAATATTGTTGATGTTTTCTCGGCTTCTAGATCTTTATTACAAGGTAGGTTTTGATATTCAGTTTCTTTTTTTTGCTTTTTATTTTTTCTTAGTGTAATCATTTAAATTCAGTTGTGGAAGATAAGCTAGTTCTGTTATAGCTTTTCTGTGATTATTTTAGTGTTATATTGCTTTTTTAGTGCTTGTTATCAGTTTACATCTCCATTAGGATAATATAGGACTAGCTTATTAAGTGCTTATTTCTAGTGTAGAAATGTTAATTAGTGCTTAAATTACTTAGTTAATCTATTGTGGTTCAGAATCATAGCTTAAATAGGTTTCTTTTAGCATAAATCTCAAAAACAGCCTAGATAAAGGGGTGTTTGGAATAAGCTTAAAAATTGGTATAATTGTATGCTACTGTTCATCTGCACTCTTGTTATCTTTAAGAAATAAATCAGATCCACATTGTTGTCTGATGAGAGAATGAGGTTCTCAAGAAGAAGAGTGATTAAATACATAACTTTCTGCAAAACATTGAGGTCAATAATGAGATATTTAGAATGTATAATGGGGTTTGAATGAGATGTATTTTTGTGCTAACAAAACACACAACACTAGGAGGGTAAAACCAGAAATAAAACCTACTGCAAATATGGTTTACCTCTGGCTTTGCATTGTTTAACTCCTCATAGCTCCTTTCAATGGCTGTCCTTATAGTTGAATCTCGGGCAATGTCCAAAAAGAGCAGATCCTTGAGTCGATCATTTGGTTTGGATAGTAATGGCCTAAGTTCCTCACGTGCCTCTAGCAGACCCTGGAAGAAAAATAGATCATTATGTTTTTATTATGTCAAGAGAAATGGATACATAATAGTTCTAATGTGCAAGAAGTTAGGCACTGAAGCTTGAAAGGATCTTTCAAGTACCTCAAGAAGGGTTTCCACATTTATATCTTCAACATGCTCTAAAACAAATTGTAGCAATTCCTGTTTGAAATAGATATAAGGGAGTTCATAAAATTCCCTCCTAAATAATTAACATTACTAAAGATGAATGTAAAGACTTTTTAATCTTTGTTTCTCATGATGTGATGCTTGTACAGGGATCGACTGTCTCCTGATCTTCATGTGTTTAACATGTATAACTGAACTTTCAGGTTCTCAAACTGACAGACTTTAAAGTGGAAGGGGCTGATGCCAAGAACATTCTTTACTTGAGAGAGATTGATGATGCTGGTAAACTTGCAGAAGCTATTAAAGCCAAGAAAAATGGAAAGGTTGTTGTTGTCGGGGGAGTATACATTGGTCTTGAGCTTAGTGCTGTACTCAGACTTAATAACATTGATGTTACAATGGTTTACCCTGAACCATGGTGCAGTAAGTGCAGATACATCTATGTTATTTCTTTATAGGGTAGGGTTAATTAAGCACTTGTTCTAGTTATTTCTGAGTTCTTTTTAGTGTATTAAGTGGTGGTTTAAAAGTTGGATTGAATTGATTAAGTTCCTGGTTAGTTATGGTCATTTTAGTGACAACTGTGCATCAGAATGCCAAAGTCTATGCAGACCTGTTCAAGCAATTTTCTAGAACCATTTGAAGTGCTTATTTGAAGATCTCAGTGCCTGATTTTTTGGTTTAAATGATCTTTGGTGTATGTTCTTAATTGGTTTGAAGTTTGATGGGTATGCTTATTGCTTTTGTGGCTTATTGCTAAGCTCAAAAGTGGTCTCCCAGGACTGATTTGCCCTGCACCATCAGCCCTTGTTGCTTGTTTTGATTTCAGTGCTTATATGCTTATGTTTGTTTTGATTTCAGCTCTTAAATAACACATTGCTATTCTCTATAACTTTTTAATATATACTGTATGAACCATTAGAGATAAATATAGCCGAGATCAACAACCCATTTAGGCATTTAGTAGTAAATGTGTTTAATTTGCCACCACTGATCTGAGTGCATAAACACTTAACTGCTGAGTTATTGTGGTAGTTGGTGTTGGTGCTAGGCCCCTTACAAACCTATTCAAAGGACAGGTTGAAGATGACAAAGGTGGAATTAAGGTTTGTGTTCATCTAAATCATCTTTTTAATTGAATATGTCATTCCCAGGTACAAATTGGGGGTTTTTGTGAATTGGGTTTTTGTTGGGATTGATTCTTGTGGGATATTACAGTGTTGATTGTATGAAATTGAATTTGAATATGAATTTGGGATTAATAAAGTGATGATCATTATTATTAGGGTAAAAAATGGAGCCCTAATTTTGGATTTGGGGATTTTTATTTTTATTGATGGATCAAATAACGGTTTGCATTGGAAACGGGTCAAATTAGATGGGAAACGGGTCAAATAACGGTCAAACGGGTCAGATAACGGAGGTTTCTAATAATATAACGGAGTCAACGCCACTTGTATTGCCAACTCAGCTAAAATACTTGTCACGTAGATCGGGTACACAAAATAGTCAAGATTAGTAAGTTACATGTATTCTTTTGCGAGATTAATAGTTCATTGTACAACTTAGTATATGGTGTCAAGTTGGATACATTTACATATCATTATCCCTTTGTTTTTCCATCTTAAAAAGGATTCTCGCCTATATTTTTTTTCTTTTCCGCCAAGTCACTATTATTGCTCATAGGAGGTGTACGGAATCCATGGCTCAAGTGACTGTTCATGTTTGTTTCTCTGATTTTGAAGTCGGAGTTATTGACATGTGAACGCTGAGTTGCTGATTACACCTAATTACATGCCATTAATGGTTCTTTGAAAATGTAATCATTACGAGAATGATTGACAGTCTTAGCATATGGCATTGAAGCGGTATCTAAATTTCTTAAGAACACAGAATGTTGCTCAAGTCCTACCATGTTTGCTATAGTTCTACGTTGAGGGCTAGAATGTGCAGGAAGTGCAACAACCTCAACACGGTTGACATCTAAAGTACCAATGTCTGATAATCTATCATTGAGATCATCATCAAGGAAACTATCAGTACTATTCCCAATAATTATAGAGCGCTTTTTTTTTCTTTTTTTTTTTTTTTTTTTTTCCTTTCCATTTCGTGTTTGTAGAGCAGAGTATAATGCCAACTATTTTTTAAGAAACAACGGGAAACGAAAAAGACATCAAAATCAATAGTATGTTGAAGCCTAAGTAAGATTATTGCAAGCAATTAACAGGAGCAGACGGGCTGAAGTGAATTACTTATTTGATAGACCAAGCAAAAGTTATTAGCACATACCTCACGCTATGATATGCAAGCTTTTGTTGTTGAATGAGAGGACACTTGCAGGTTATAGTATAGGTTGGTAGATAAATGTGTTTCAAAGTTGAAACTAGAGATGATATGTTTAGAAGGCCCACTACAAAAGCTCACCGATCGTTCATATTAGCTCATGGGCCATGTGACCAATTCGGTTTTCGGTTTTCATTGCCAAAACCATATCCAAACCGATAACCGAATATTTAGTTTGGTTCGGTTCGGTTTTGACCAATTCGGTTCGCTTACAAATTCAGTAAAGTTTTTTTCGGTTCGGTTCGGTTCGGTTTCAGTTTTCGATTACTGTGGATATTACTCGATCCGTGAACACCCCTAGCTCATTATATCTTACTATCTAATTCCATCAAATTTTAAGAGAAGTTGGTTTTCTCTTATTTTATGATTTTATTAGCTTATCTAAATAACAATTCATTATAGTTCGAATGAGTTTGGTTATTATAATGTGAAGTAATTAAGTGCTATATAGCCACCATGTTGAGCACATATATAAGGTATAATCATTTGAGAATTGAGATGGACGAATTTAAATCATAAATTTTCTTTAACATTTGTTGTGAATGATACCATATACATCAGGTAGTTAATGATTGTGCTTTAATTATCTGAAATACATCACTTATACGAAACTAAGTTTAATCAAATTCATACTCTATATTGGCCGAAAATCCAAGCCACATATAATAAGACCGGACATGGTTCCCTCATAATTAAGTTACCAGCTTTAAATTCATTGGAATAAGATTATTTGCAAGCTTAGAGTTAAACTTCCACACCATAACCTCCATCCATCCATCTTTCCTCTGATTTGGAACACTAGCATCATGTTGATTGTGTTAGAGTTATAGAAAAATATTAAATCGTGTATGACTAGAATCGAACACAGGACCATGGGATTACACACTTTACGTATGAATGATCAATGAAATAATTAATTTATATATAACCGTTATATATTAATTATTTGAACACGAAATAATGACTAACGGACGTTAAGTAATTAAAGTAATTAACGGAAGTGACTAACGACCGTTAGTGAATAAAGGAAGTATGTATAATTTGGAGGAAAGAAGGATCTAAAAATCCCTATGGAATGGGCTTGGCCGATTGGCCTGTGAGATTATGTTTCCTAATTCTAGTCTAACTTGTCCTACAAGATTATTAGCCTATGGGCCTGTTTGGTAGGGGCTTTTTGGGGGAGCTATTAGCTTTTTGTTAGAAAATAATCTCATCTAAACTAAGTAGCTCCGTTTGGATACATTAACTTCAAGCTTTTATTTCAACCAAATAGCTCCAAAACGAAAAGCTGATTCATGAAGCTTTTTAAACATCTTGTAGCTGTTAAAACTTTAAATTACTGATATACCCTCCAAACGTTTGTTTACAATTATAGATATATCATTTTATGTCATTTTACATCTTATAATTACATTTAACAGCTAACTTACCAAACACTTTTATTAAAAAAAAGATACAGTTTGTAGCTCATGTTAACAGCTTTGCAGCTTACAGCTTACAGCCTACAGTTTACAGCTTTCAGCATACAGCTTATAGCTAGTTTTGCCAAACATACCCTATAAATACAAATCAAAGGGCTATTAGCTTTTCACCTTATGCATTGTTATAACCCTAAAAGTTTGTGTTTTCCTTCTCTTTCCTAGAATCGGCCGATCATCACCCTTTAGGGGATCGACTTGAGTTTTTCTAAGTAAACAAATAGTTTGGTTTTCTTGTGTCCTTTCACTAGCATCAAACTTTGATTGGTTTTCTTGTGTCCTTTCACTAGAATTCCTTGTGAGAATTGCGATAGAGTTTGACCAACAATTGCGAAAGGTTTGACTTTGAACAATTGCGATAGAACTTTGTGACAATTGTGATAAAAATCCCAAGTGAGAATTGCGATAGGAGAATTGCGATAGAGAATTGCGATAGGAAAATTGCGATAGATTCTGAAATCAGAATTGCGATAGAAACCTCATAACCAGATTTGCGATAGAAACATCAAAACCAGAATTGCGATAAAATGCCCTTTGCCCAGAATTGCGATAAGCACGCTGTTCCACAATTTTTATAGAAATTTACAATTCCTATAAACCCTCTTTTATAGAAATTCTTATACACAAGAATTCCTATAAACCCCTTTTTCTCTAAATTCTTATCCAAGAAAATAGATATTTTGCAAGTCGAGGTAGATTAATCCGAAAGTCCCAAACACTCTTTCACACCTTTTTTCACGATCAAAACACCTCAAAAATCTCGTATAAACTAGTAAATCTTAAACCTTGTGTCGCCAATATGTTATAGGACCAATTTTTCGACACAAAGATTAAACCTTTTAACGAGACAACCAAAAACTCAAAGATTTTGGCACATGAACAGTAACAGTAGCTTATAAATACACCACAAATCACATTTTTTTCACCTCAAAACACCACGATTCGCCCTTGGTTAGCTCTTGATACCAATTGATGGACCGTGTTTTGGTGAGATTATAGTGAATCGGGAGGTCGGAGATGATGATAATACATCATCTCCATGGTAAGAGTTTTAGAGAGAGAGAGTAGAGTTAGAGAGATGGAAACCTGGTTATTTTATTGATAATGAAAAGTGAAACTTACAAACTCAAGGCTCACCCTCCTAGTAAAGTCTAGGAGGGTATATATAGGCCAACAAACACAAGAATTTACATAATTGACGCTTCTAGTCCATGTGTTTGTGCCTTACAACATAGCTATTGTAATCCCAAATATGTTGTCACATTTTCGTGTTAGGAGCATTCCCAACAGAGATTATAACAGTTGATGTCTTCTTGTTAAGACATGGACATGAAGTGACTTGGTCAAAAAGTACTTATGTTATATAGCATGCAATTGGCCTGGAAATCCTATTATACTATTAAGCTGACTTAGTTGGTGAATAGATAACCAAACGAAATATATTTATCTTACATATTGTAAGATTGTCTTACAATATTAATCCTAATGAAATACATAATGTTTATGGTACGTTCAGTTAGGAAAATCAAACTCTTGTTATATTGTTTGATTAAAGATAACTATAACTTCCTTTCTTCCAAAAGTTATCAAGGTTATAAAATTGAGTATGCATTGTATCTACTCAATTAGACTCCAACCTAGAAGATTAATAAGACACCATTTATTATGGAATGTGATGAATCACATTAAGTCTTAAAATTGAAGTTCTGAATTTGTTAAACTGCTTTTGAGTAGGTTATTAACAAACTTAATGTAAGAAACTGTCAATATGTATTGTAATGTCCCAAAAGAGAAAAAGTTTGAATTGCTCTACTTGCTAAGGTATTTATAGATAGTCTATAAATTGCAAAAGGCAAGTAGGAGTTTTATCTTGAAAAGATAAAATTACAAGATACATGATTGATGCGCGTGATGTGTCATTGCGGTTTAGCAGTATTAATGCCTGCTCAAGTTTTAAATTTATATTTAGCCGACTTATCAATAACACACACACTTAACGAGCAGTGTACCCGGTCAGTATGAATATAATGGTAAGTAGAGTGTCGATCACTAAGAGTGGAACGTATTATCTAGTTATTCTAATCAGTATTTTAATATCCTAAGTTAGTTATACAACCTAATCTAACGCAAGGGGGTTCAGCCTGAGAGACTGGCACAGTTTGGTTATAATTAAATAGAAAACTAAACTAATGAGCACGAATCAACGATTAGCACACACGTACACAGATAGATACTCGAGACAATAAGAAGACCTGTCCTGATAATTAAATAGCTTGTCACTTGTTTTATTGCTAGTTTTATATGAAGTGTATATAATTAAACCTTTCTCGTTGGCTCTAATCTTATCGGCGAGTAAACCCTTAATGATTACTTATGTCTATCCTACTTTTCTAGAGACGCTAGAATAAATAGGCGAGGAAGGGGCATGGCGACCCAAGCAAGACTCAGCTAGACACAAAGGTTATCAATGCACTAATAAAAGTCACCAAAGACATCAACATATAAACTTTAATTAATGGGAAAGCAATATTAAGGGGAGTGCATGATCTTTCGTAGTCACATGACACAAGCCCATCAATCCTGATGAATTAAATCGTACTAAAACAATAAAACAAAACTACTTAATGAATTGAATACATGCAGGACCTTCTTACAGCTCTTGTATCTTTGTTTGAGGTGTGTCTTGTGCTGCTTGGTCGTCTGAATTCGGCTCTAGGGTTATACAAAAGGTCTCCTAAATTCGTCTGACCTTGGGGTATTTATAGTTTCTGTCTGAGGGATCGATGCGGCGCATTGAGTTCATATATGCGGCGCATTGACTTAACTTCGCGTGGGGTCCAAGATTAATATATTCTGGAATATTCGTACAGCGTCTTCAGATGCGGCGTAACTTGATCTTTGTATGCGGCGCATGTACTTTAGCTGTCTTGGATTGTAACTGGTGAAATCTTGATAGTGATACGCCGTATTTTAGAAGTATATTGCGGCGTATCTGGAGTAGAACGAGCTTGATCTTCTTCTTTGACCAAAGTTTCATATGCGGCGCATGACAGAATTGCATGCGGCGCATTCTTCAAAGTCAAGCAATGGTCTTCGAATTCATCTAAGTATGATATTGCGTCGTATCTGTTGAGTGAGATACGTCGCATCTTCTGGATTTCAGTAGACTTTTGACATCTCGCTTGTTTTGCTCCATAATTAGTCCAAAATCGCCAAGTTTCACATAATGCTTGTTTTTAACTGACAATTACTAAAGTAAACATTAATGTATCGATTCTCATATATAATATAATAAAACAAGTCAAATAAATAGGATAAATGATGATAATAAAATGTACTTATTTGAGTTCATCAAATATCCCCCCACTTGAACTTTACTTGTCCCCAAGTAAACCTTAGAATTAATCATATGAAAATGTATCCTAAAAGATATTAGGATTTATTTTTATATTTAAGCACGTATTCGGTTTGTCATAATCACACAACCAAACACTTAACGAAGTAGAAACCAAAATAATTTTTAATGTAAAACAATTCTAAATCGTTTAGTTGCTTAGTCGTGATGAATATTCTATCATAGGCTTGGCAAGTATACGCATCTCCCCCACTAAAGCCAAGGAGTAACAAGTCTAAAGCGGTAAAAAGGGTTTGTTGGTTAAGGGTTGATCATCCTTTTTAATCTCTATCGATCTCATATTCCAGAAAAGGCGACAAAATTACAAATACATGATCGAATCCACGACCACGATACTTGCAATTGCTCAATTCCTTAACTCGAATGGGCTAAAGATAGGACCAAGTAATCTTCACCAATAATATTATATCAAAAAGGGCGACAAAATCATAAATACATAGCCGAATCCATAACTACGATACTTAAGATTGCTCAAATCCCTAATCTCAATAAATCAAAGGTTTGGATGAAGAATGATATAGGGTATGGATAATATTTGGGATACAAATTGGTGTAAAATGAAAAATAAACAAAACAGATAAATTAAAATCCTAAGTGTGGTTAACCACTTTCCCAACCATCCCATGAATAAGACTCATATCATTGAATAACTCACGCTTTAACACTTGAAACACACGCTTTAGGTAGACACGAATTATACTCAACAAAATCTCAATCAAAGAATAACCTTAGTTGGCGTTCCCATAACGGCCAACTCCCATTCAATCCATAAATATAATATACAACAACAAATAGTGGTGATATCTCCCACTTAATACAAAACTTTACATAAGTTGGTTAAAACAAACTTCCAATTTTTCCTTTTTCTTTTTCTTTTCTATTTATTTATTTTTTCTATTTTTTATTTTTTTTGACATCAACATATATGTGTAAAATTTCACAACTTTTCTATCACTATTTTTCCGGATAATTTTTCCATACTCTTCATACTTTCAGAAATAACTGTAATAGTGAAAGTAGCAAACACACGAAAAATAAACTAAAAGTTATACAATATTTACTTTCATACCAATTGCATTGTGCAATTTCCCGACCTAACCAAAGATAATGAATTACGCACGCGAACACAGGTAATGTAAGGAAACACACTTTGCCTAAAGCAATTAACCACGGATTTTAATCTACAGGGTAGGCTAAGGTGTAAGGGTGTATCGAAACATTATAACAAAGGTGTAAGAAACGAAAGGAATGGCTCTGAGGGTTTTTCTAGGGGTATCTTACTCTAAAAGTGAGAGTAAACAAAGGGTTTATACGGGGGTTAACTAACCAGTGTAGTTAGTTAATATCACATAACATATAAAGGCTATTTGGGTGTAATCCTAGAAATTTACCAATTTAGACAAGTCACTCCAATTATATAGATAATACTCATTATGGTGGTCTCGAATAGTATACAAGCCAAGTTCTAAAGTTTACAAGTCACCGGCGCACTAAAGTTTTAATATTTTTGAAAGAATAGAGTTATGTGTGCGGTTATGTAATTTAGACTTTAAACAAAAACATGCTAAAAAATTTAAATTTTGATATATTAAGCGCGTTTTAAGCATATTGATGACATCAAATAAGCACATATTATTAGCATCATTATCCCGTTTATATTGCTCATTTTATACTATTATGTGTGAGATTTGGTACTTAATCATTTACTTTTGTAAATCTCAGTAATATCGGAGCAATTGGAGAAAGTTGCGGAAAAAGACAAATTTTGGAGCAAAAAATGAAGATATTAAAGAAAGTGTATTATTCAGACATGCAATATGGCGTATCCAATATTATTGATACGCCGCATCTAAAAGACGGATGGAAACTAAATAAAATATTTGGACGCAACACTATTTTTGGCATAACTTCTTCGTCCGAACTCCGTTTTAGGTGATTCAAAAAGCCACGGAAAGATAAAAGAGAAAGCTACACATTTAAAGTATAAAATGCAGGAAAAACTGAAGTTAGCTCGTGATTTATTTCTGCTCAAAAGTCAACTCGTGGTTATTAACTATTAATGGACCAATTATTGATCTTGGGTTTTGATTTGCTAACCACATTGAAGGCCCATTCTATTGGACATGTTGGGCTGGATCAGTTGAAGTCACAAACAGAAGGGACAAAGTCTATAGGGACGAATTGCAATTTACTTAAAGTAAACTTGGTGGCCAAGTTTACTACTTATATAAATAGATATTAATATGTTGCAAAGTGGTGGTTGGTTGCCTGTGGTTTTGGTTGCTACTGTACGCACGACAGAGGAAGAAAACAAAGAGAAGAAAGTGCCAAGAGGTGTATTCAAGTATAATTGTATCATTATCTTTTCACTAATGTTTTCAATTATAACTTTTTGTATGATTATTGAGATTATGGGCTAACACCCTTTGGTGTTAGCCAAGTTTATGAAGTCTTTTTAGTTTTTATGTTTGTGTTGATGTGTTTACTTTGTTATTGGATTGGGTGCTTATCGATAAAAACTCGTTTATTGCTTTTAACTAGTAAAAGTCTATGTAACTAGATTATGAACTTATTGGTTTAATATTGTAATTTAACTATCTGTAATTGTGGTTACTTTAATTGAATCATAAGTGTAGTAATCTGAATCCTATATAGACGGCTTAGAGGGAACACACCGGAATCGTGCCTCATGCAACTATTAGGACTAGTAGCGCGTAATGCCAAACTAGGTTAGACGGTTTAAAGCAATAAGTTAGTATTGATGCTAGATAGGTCACTATGATCATGTCCTCTTTCCCACCACGATGGTAGGTTATTTAATCGTGACAGGGTTAATAATCGGATTGATGGCTAAACAATTGAATAAAGTAAAACAAAAAGATATAAATATATATAACTATAAGATGGATTAGACTTGGCTAGCATGTTCTTATATCATTGAATTCACCTTACTTTAATTTGCTTTTAATTAGTTTAATATTTATTTTCTCGTATTTAGTTTAATTAAACACACAAAATCGTGATAGCGTCTCACGCTAAAACCCCCCTTTTTATTAGTTGCTTTATAGTTAGATTAAATAACGTCACTCCTAGTGAACGACCCTTGCTTACCTAAAAACTATCTACATTGATCGGGTACACTGCTCGTGAGTGTTTAGAGTCTATAGGTTAGTTCGGCAATAAATAAATTTAAAACTTGGTAGTTTATTATAGACTATAAAAAACACATCACATATTTTGAAAAAGTTTAGGACAAGTAAGTGTTCTAATTCTCCATTCCCCCACTTAAGTTAAACAACGTCCTCGTTGTTTGTGTCAAAGGTTAAAAACTGGAAAATAAAAGAATTAGAACAGAAAAACTCCCCTGAGATTTGCTCGGTATGATCCTCCATTATTCGTATAAGAGCAAAAATCAACTTTCTTGTGGATGAGAACGTTTAAGCTTCATAAATGATGTATCCACAAAAATGCAGGAATCTATAATACCATTTAGACTTTAACACACCTGAGTTAAGAAGGTTCAAACTTGCATAATACATTAGTAGTTAGTAAAAATAAAACCTAAAAAATTAAACTGTAAATCATCAGGTCAGTCGATACGCCGTATCTTATGGAAGAAGATACGCCGTATCGAGCCTGGAATAAAAGATGCGTCGCATCCTTAACCAGGGATGCGCCGCATTAAATAAACTGACAGAAAGTTTTAAAGTCAAAAATAAAAATGCAGAAAATGAAATAAGATATGACCAGTGCAGGTGATGCGTCGCATCTTATGATGGAGATGCGCCGCATCTTCTGCAGGTCTGACAGACTCGACACAGAACAGAAAAGTAAAAATTTTTCCTTCGGGTTGTCTCCCGGTCAGCACTTGTCTTTATTCCAGAGTCTTCAAGTTAGACTCACGTTCAGCTCCTTATTTTGTTCTTGTTACGTGCCATCCTTCTTCTTTCATCCGAAAGATGTTACCGTATAGCTCCGCAACATTTCCAGTACTGAGTTTTCCTCTACTCTTGTCGTCTTATTACAACCTTCCAGTCATCGAAGGTTTGATCACTCCAGCTAGCATCTCTTGGTTAGGTTCAGAATGTAATCTTCCATAGTGATGCTTAAGCCATCATTTATTCTGAAAGTAAACTAACTTGTGCACGAGAGTAGTGAAACGATCAAAGTGAATATCAAAAATCAATTATATTTATTAAATTAAATGCGTCGTATTAACAAAAGCTAATGCGCCGTATTTTCGTTACGTTTCAAAATACAAGATTTTTGATTTAGTAGATGCGCTGTATCGATAAAGATCGATGCGTCGCTTCTGTTTAATAATTCGAAAAACTATTTTTAATTTAAATAGAAAATACGCCGTATCTGTTAAAACAGATGCGTCGTATGGCGTTAGGGTTTAGAAAAATTTCTTATTAAAAACAGAATACGCCGTATCTTGGGGAAAGATGCGTCGTACTCAAATTTATTAAACGCGTTGTATTTTATAAAAATTAAACGCAATACGCCGTATCTGTGAAAACAGATCTGCCGTATCATTTGTATCAGCACAATACAACGACAGCAGAATGCAGAAAAATACAGAAAAAGAGAAAAACAAAAATAAAAGCAAACAAAAAGAAACAAAAATTACAGAAAACAAAAACACACAAAAACAGTAAATAAGCAAATTATACAATGAATGCAATCTATCTAATATACAACAGGGTTAGTGGTTAGAATCTTTAAAAAAAAAACTAAAAAGAAAAACATAATTAAAATACTTAATCAAATTAACAGATAATAACAATTCACTCCCCGGCAGCGGCGCCAAAAACTTGATGCGCTTGATGTGTCGTTGCGGTTTAGCAGTATTAATGCCTACTCAAGTTTTAAATTTATATTTAGCCGACTTATCAATAACACACACACTTAACGAGCAGTGCACCCTGTCAGTATGAATATAATGGTAAGCAGAGTGTCGATCACTAAGAGTGGAACGTATTATCTAGTTATTCTAATCAGTATTTTAATATCCTAAGTTAGTTATACAACCTAATCTAACGCAAGGGGGTTCAGCCTGAGAGACTGGCACAGTTTGGTTATAATTAAATAGAAAACTAAACTAATGAGCACGAATCAGCGATTAGCACACACGTACACAGATAGATAATCGAGACAATAAGAAGACCTGTCCTGATAATTAAATAGCTTGTCACTTGTTTTATTGCTAGTTTTATATGAAGTGTATATAATTAAACCTTTCTCGTTGGCTCTAATCTTATCGGCGAGTAAACCCTTAATGATTACTTATGTCTATCCTACTTTTCTAGAGACGCTAGAATAAATAGGCGAGGAAAGGGCATGGCGACCCAAGCAAAACTCAGCTAGACACAGAGGTTATCAATGCACTAATAAAAGTCACCAAAGACATCAACATATAAACTTTAATTAATGGGAAAGCAATATTAAGGGGAGTGCATGATCTTCCGTAGTCACATGACACAAGCCCATCAATCCTGATGAATTAAAGCGTACTAAAACAATAAAACAAAACTACTTAATGAATTGAATACATGCAGGACCTTCTTACAGCTCTTGTATCTTTGTTTGAGGTGTGTCTTGTGCTGCTTGGTCGTCTGAATTCGGCTCTAGGGTTATACAAAAGGTCTCCTAAATTCGTCTGACCTTGGGGTATTTATAGTTTCTGTCTGAAGGATCGATGCAGCGCATTGAGTTGATAGATGCGGCGCATTGACTTAACTTCGCGTGGGGTCCAAGATTAATATATTCTGGAATATTCGTACACCGTCTTCAGATGCGGCGTAACTTGATCTTTGTATGTGGCGCATGTACTTTAGCTGTCTTGGATTGTAACTGGTGAAATCTTGATAGTGATACGCCGTATGTTAGAAGTATATTGCGGCGTATCTGGAGTAGAACGAGCTTGATCTTCTTCTTTGACCAAAGTTTCATATGCGGCGCATGACGGAATTGCATGCGGCGCATTCTTCAAAGTCAGGCAATGGTCTTCGAATTCATCTAAGTATGATATTGCGTTGTATCTGTTGAGTGAGATACGGCGCATCTTCTGGATTTCAGTAGACTTTTGACATCTCGCTTGTTTTGCTCCATAATTAGTCCAAAATCGCCAAGTTTCACATAATGCTTGTTTTTACCTGAGAATTACTAAAGTAAACATTAATGTATCGATTCTCATATATAATATAATAGAACAAGTCAAATAAATAGGATAAATGATGATAATAAAATGTACTTATTTGAGTTCATCAATGATCTTCTAATAATACACTAGTAAATGTCATGATGAGGATTAAACATGTTAATGTTAAATCTCAAGATGATGGAATTATCATTCATAGATCCGCAAGGATATCTCAAATATTTGAATAATATGTTGAGAATTATGAGTTACAGGATTATGGTAAGCCTGTTAATCATTAAGATGAATTGCAAATATTGAATTTGGCAAATTACTCATACTATGAATGTTTAGATGCAGTCCCGAAAGATAACTAGTTTTGAAAACTTAGTTAATCTTGAACTCTATAGTTGCACTATAGTTAATCTTGGGACAGTATCGCAATTGCTGTATTTTATCGCAATTCAGTGTCTCGCAATTACACTATTATCGCAATTGGTGGTTTTTATCGCAATTGTGTCTCGCATTTCAAGGCTTTCTCGCAATTGTGTGTTGTTTCGCATTTGAAGGCCTTCTCGCAATTGCTCTATCGCAATTCAAGTTGAGTCTCGCATTTGGAGTACTTTATCGAAATTGGCCTCGCAATTCACATTTTGGACTCGCAATTGATGCAATTTTCAGAATTGGCAACTTCAGTCCTTGTACTTTACGTCAAAACTTCAAACGGTTATAACTTTTGAACCGTAACTCCGTTTTCAGTCCACGACCTGTCAAAACGACCGTGAGACCGAGGAGAAGGACACGTTGAATCAATTTATTCATTCAACCCAAGTTTCGAGGCCTGAAAACGCTCCAGAATGAAGTTATTGAGGTTCTAAGTTTTCACACCAAAATCACAAATAATATTTTTGGCCTACACCTTCAAAATCACCACGTATAGCCAAAAAGATCCTGAACAAGAATCACAATCAAATGACAATGGCAAAATTATCAGCTGTGACTAGAAGGATGATTCATTATTACTTATTTGAAGTTGAAGTAGAATTTCACGGGTGCGTGTACTTAGTATCTTGAAGATATCGGGGTTGGTTGGATGCATGATTCTTCGAGATCCTTGTTTGAGCATTTATAGAATAGTGATTAAGTCTTGGGTTATCTAGTTTTCATAGGTCAAGGGGAGGATGGACGAAGACCTAGTTAACTATCACTTAAAGGAGATACGTTGTAGTACTCAGTGTCACACAAAGATGTGGATAATTCAAGAGGTTCATATACAGATAAGGAAGGATGGATGGGTATATGAAACGACCTATGCTTTAAGGATTTACATATAGGTTCTTAGTCACACGATCGTGCAAGTTTAAGTCACAAGTCTGGGTTACTTCACTTCAGTCTCAAGTTCGTCATAGTGGGTTTCTCCATCAGCAGTCACTACCAAAAGTCGTTGATTTGATTCAAGAGGTTTGAGAAGAGATTGATCCTAAGAGAATCGTAGAGAGAATAGTTATCGACATCAACTCGTGGGGTATTGATTTGTTTGTTGCTTCTAGTTGATATGTCTATGTACACATATGTAGGATGAGTCCGAAAGATCGTCATCATCCTGGAGGGAGAAATGTATGAAATGTGTACATCGGGGTTGTTTATTGAAGAACTGGAAGCATTCTAAGTGAGCTGAAGATGTCGATATGATGCTCCCCAAAGAAACCTGTGAAGAAGTTACAAGTCATCAGTCTATAACCCATTTTCCGCTGTGCAAGAGACTGAAGACAATTTGGCAAGATTTCAGAGAAACTTCTTCTACAAGCATCAAGGCTATATCAAACGGGTTGTCATTTTGGGAGGGAGCATGTAAAGAATATGCCTCACTAATTGGGAGGGAGTAATAACCCAATTAGGTCATTACAGTGATTCTGCAAGTAAGTCAAGCAAGCTGAGAAAGATTCGAGAAGATCAAGAGCTGTGAAGACATCCTCAAAAGGAGACTGCTCTACTTCAGCATTGCTTTTATCATTGTTATGTAATTGTTAGGAATCATTGTAACCAATTCACGTATATCTCCAGCTGGAGGGAGATTGTTAGAAACAAAGCTGGACGATATTTACGTGAATTGGAAATAGACAACTAGCTTGCATATAGTGCAAGGACCTATTGTGTAATACTCTAATAGTTGTCAAATTGGGCATATAAATACCCTTCAAGTTATCACTTGAAGGGTGTGGCTGAAAATCATTCAACAAATTAATAATATCCGGTTTTCAACTCCACCTTCTCTCTAACATTTCTCTCACTAAAATAAACATGGATCGATCATACTTTCATCAACCTCGACCTCCAGAAGGTGTTAAAACACGATTCTTGGTCGTAATAGGATCAAAGCATTATTAGTTATTTTCTTCTTTAACTCTTGTGTTTAGTTTCCGCATAAACATAAGTTTAATTGTTAGAGATTCTCTTAGAGTGTTTGTGATTACATTAGCATTCTACCGGCTCAATGATATATCTAGGAGGTCGATCCAACATGTCACAAATGTGAGATTAGAAGAGTGTCACAAGCATCCTTTTATAGTGTAAAGTGATTGTATATCTAACCTTTACATTGGATCGTGAACATCATTTCTAAAAGTGTGGAAGACAGTATAGTTCTGTGACGTTGATTCATTTTTCACATTGTAGGAATGATAACTTATGTGTGATATGTTATGTGATAAAAATGCAGAGAATGAGTGCAATACAGAGTAACCAACCAAAGAGAAGAAAACAGTTACCAAGATTAGGATGTAAGAAAAAAAAGGTTTACATGCACTAATAAAAGCGCGAGAAAAGAAAAAGAAAAAGATGATGAAGGAAAAAAGGTTAGAGGAAGAAGCGGCAAAATTAGAGGCTGAGCGAGAAAAAGCAGAGGAAAAACCCAATGAACAGGTTAGTTAATTGTAAAAATTCATTATTATGTGAATGGGATATCACATGTATCACTAGTGATACACAAAGTATCACTAGTGATATAACAATTGCTACTGAACTATAACTTTGTTTACATAATATCACAGGCTGAAAAAGAAGATGAAAAAGAAGCTTCTGCAAAAAGAGAAGAAGCTGAAAAAGAAGCTAATGCAAAGAGAGAAGAAGCTAAAAAAGCTAAAGAGAAAGAAGTTGAAGACAAGAAGCGTGAAACAACAAAACGAAAAAGAAAAATAGATGAAACTGGAAATGATGAAAAAGAATTTGAAATGGATGAAAAAGATGGTGAGCATAATTCAAATGATGATGAAAAGGAAGGGATTGATAAAAATGTAAAAAATAAACGTAAGGTGTACACAACGTTGAGGTCAAGGGCAACAGTTAAGCCCCTTTTTGAAGCAATGCATGGGTTAAGCATATAAAGAAAGAAAGTTATAAGACGAATGGGGTTCGGAGAGTTGATTGATTTTCCAATAAATGAAGTTCCAACAAAGCTGGCATTCTTTGTAGTAGACAGCCTGAACACGGAAACAATGAACCTTAGGCTTCCAACGGGAAAATTACAAATATCTCCACAGACGGTGAAGGAAGTTCTTGGGTTACCAAAGGGATCAAGGAGGTTAGAAATAAATGAAGGACAAAGAGAAAACAATGATCGATTTGAGGAAGAATGGATAGATCAATTCAAAGATGAAAGAAAGTTGACAATAAATGCAATATCAAATCAGATAACAAAAATAAGAAACATAGATTTCATGTTCAGAATGAACTTTCGGATGCTAGTTGCAAATACCTTGGGAGCTATGATAACAGCTCTGTTGTAAAAACCATGATATTGAAAAATGTTCTTGAAGAAGATGATGTGATAGAAATAGATTGGTGCAGATAAGTATATGAATGTGCAAGATTATCAAAAAATGATTGGGCAACCAGAAATAAGGATAGGACAGAGGTTGTCTATTATGGCCCAGTAACAATCTTGATGGTAACTCCTGAATTTTTATTTTTTTTTTCCTTTTAAGATAACAAGTTATGATTGAAAAAATATACATGCATTTATTTTTTCTTTTTACATGATTTTTGCTTTAACAATCATAGGTGATACTATTTATTACTTTCATTTGTTAAAAAGACCATATGAGGTATCACCTGTGATATATACAGGTAAAGTTAAAAAAACTTGATAATGTTTTTTAAAATAATCTGTGATACTATAGGTTTAATGTTTTTTATTTATGCTTTATCTCATAATGTAACGCCCCGACACCAAACACGACTAAAAATGTGAAAATTTTTTGCAAAAAGTACACCCGAAAACCGACACCCTGTTACTCTTTTACAGTCTGACAAAAATCAATATATTTCTAGACCATGAGACTACTTTTAAATGAATCTATATTCAATTACCTTCAAAACGACGTGTAGTACGACCCGTGACGACTTACGGTTTAAAAGTTACGATTTTTCAAAGATTGCTAAAATCTGGCAGACCCCACCCATCCGATCGGTTGGATGATTCTGTCCAGATTTTGGGGTTTCAAAATCCCCGCTTGGATACCCGACTTCCCGAACTCGAAACTTGACCAAACTTTTCATAGTTCTTTAGTGTATCCGTAAGATCATTTTCTTACAAAAACATTGACCATTTGACCACCCGAAATAGTACTTCGAAATTGGACGGTTTATGCATAATTTGACCCATTGACACCTCAAACCCTTTAGACCTCTTCATTTACACACTAAACTTTACCAACATACTTAAATTAATATACCAAACTTGTTCCAAGGGTACTTGACCCATTTATATTTCAAAATGGACAAGGGAGGCTATTTACCAAACGCCCCTTTAATGATGACTAGAACCACCATCATGTACCATAGAGACTTCTTAACTTTTACGCATAATTAAACCATGACCTAAACATGAAAGCATGGCCGTTAAGTAACAAAACGACCATATAAATTGAAGTATACCCAAAACAAGAAATGACACTTGGGGCTTCCAACTTAAAATGCGCTTGGTCCAAAAAGAATACGACTTGCTAGTCTACCTTCTACCTTTACAAGTTAAGTTAGGTCCTTACCCTTGCTTCCTCCACTTGAACCTACAAAACCGTCATCATTTAAAACCGTAAGCGAAAACGCTTAGTAAGTATATAAGATATAACCCACGTCACATTACATAAGATTGGTGATTAACACAGATCATAACATTAACAAGGAGCATAAAATGGGATTATTACTCACCTTGACCAAGCAAGTAATTATATAACATTAGCACATTTGGCATTGGATCCAAGCTATCATACATTCACAAGCTCCATAACACAATACATTATCATAATCATAACATTAACGTCATAACATTAACAAGTTATGCTCATATACTTACCTCAAATCCTACTAGCTTCCTACTTGGCTTTGAATGGGCTTCTATAATTGCTCCCTATCACAAGATTAACTATAATTAGTGACTAACAAACTAAGGAGACCATCAATTCACTACCTTTTGCCATAATCCTCAAAACCCACCATATGAACCCTAATTTTTAACATTGGGGAAAATACTTACAAGATGAAGAGGTTACAATTAAGGTATCTCTAAAGCTTCTTGATCACTTCTTGATGATAGATTTGAGCTCAATTGCAACTTTGCTCTTCCCTCCTTTTCTCCTTGCTAAATGTCGACACGTAGAACACACCCAACTTTTCTAGATTTTTCAAGAACTAGCTATTTAATCATGTGTAGGAATAAGTTTGGTCATTTGGCCATTGTAGTCCCTCTAAGTCTCATTCTTCCTATATTAAGCTCACATTTGTTACTACTTATTTTTAACGAGTCGGGCGGCCCGCACGTTGCGACGAGGTGATTGGCATCAGCTTTTTAGCAACCATATTGGCCAAAACATTTTAGAAATACAAAGTATTATAAGCACAATATTTATGTGTTATTATACTTTTTTCCAATAAGTTCCACGTATTTCGCCAAATTTTTTGCATTCACTTTTTTTTTCGGTTGAACTGGTGTCTGCAGTTTCTGGGAATGAGAGTATTGGTGAGCCTGCTATTTTGGAAGTTGTTGGGGTTAGTGCTGCTGTTTCAGTTACGGGAGATTCCACTGTTGGTGGTGATGATCCTATTGAAGGAGAAAGAAGATAATTAGTATGGTCCAAATCCAAATTTATCGCATTAAAAAAAGTCTGTATGCATGCACAAAATACCTTGTGAAGATGATTCGCCACTAGTTTTATGGGCAATATTAGAGCCTTTGCATCGAGGTCATTAGACCACATAAAGCCTAAATATTGTGTACTTGACAGATTTTATATTGACATTCAACTTAAAGTCTTTAAAAGTTACGCAATCCCAAAGATGTCTTTATCTTCATTATGCAACATTTTTTCTGTATTTTTTAATAATTTTATTCTTCTTTTAACTACCTGGGATTTATAGCTCGACCGAACCTCAAGTCACCTAAGAAATGTTTACCTATTCATACATGTATCCATCAGCACCCAGGAGCTAGATTTCCCCTCTCTGGGTGATCCTACGCAATTACCATATTACATGATGATTTTAACTTTGAATAAAGTGGTTCTTCTTTTTATTCAATTGTTAACAACCTGATACACTCATGTGCATAGAAAACTACCTGAAGTATAAATCTACAGGTTCTATAAATTCATTCCACCATTAAATTAAAGTGTAGTTTTGTACCTTTTTGTTTCTTTGTGATGGCTGGCTGGTATGGGCACAATGGTCTTTTCACTGGCTCGTATTTCTTTTCTGCATCTATGTTTTTTGTTCGTCGAGTAGTAGAATGCTTCAAGGCTCCAATTTCACCACTCTTCTTTCATTTTCCATGGTTCAAGGCTCCAATGTCTGAGACCTGACACACAACCAAACGTAGGTTGACCCATTGTGTCATCCATGTGTTCAACAAATGCTTCCACAACAGCATTAGCGCCTGCGAAATACCAAGACCCAAAGATAAAAATGTGCATAAACCATAAAAAATAATCTACATGTCAAGTACACGACGCCATACGTATGGACAGAGCACACTGGTTACTGCTATTTGGTTCATGTTCAGTTCCCTGATAAGGTATAGGCTGACGCATTGTGTCATACATGAATTCAACAAATGGTTCCACAACAGCATCAACACCACAAAATATAAGATAGGTTACTGAAACGTGCAGAACACCATACAAATAATCCACTTGTCAAGTACATGACACCATACAATTTGACAGAGCACACCAATTACTGCAATTGGGATATGTTCACCATGAATATATTCACTTCTGTAATAGGCTGACCTACTGCATCATCCATGTGTTGAACAAATGGTTCCACAACAGCATAAATTTCAAGACCCAAATATTGAAATGTGCAGAAAAAACATAAAAATAATCTACAGCATGTCAAGAATATGAAACTATTCACTTCCCTCATAGAGAATAGGCTGACCCATTGCATCATCCACGTATTCACCAGATGGTTCTACAACATTAACACCTGCAAAGTAGCAAGACCCAAAATTCAAAGGCAAAAATTAAAAATGTGCAGAAAACATGACACCATAAGAGCACACTGACCACTGCTCTTTGGAATATTTTCACTTCCCTCACAGGGAATAGGCTGACCCATTGCATCGTGCACGTGTTCAACAAATGATTCTACAACAACATCAACACCTGCAATACATCAAGACCCAAATATTAAAAGGTGCAGAAAAACATAAAAATAATCTACATGTCAAGCACATGACGCCATACATTTTGACAGAGAAATCTGATAACTGTTATTTGGAATATGTTCACTTCCCTCATAGAGAATAGGCTGACACATTGTGTTATCCACGTGTTCAACAAATGTTTCCACAACATCATCAACACCTGCGAAGTATAAGAATCAAATATCAAAATGTGCAGAAAAACATAAAACATTATCTACACGTCAAGTACATGACACCATACATTTTGAGAGGGCAAACTGATCACTGCTATTTGGAATATGTTCATTTCCTTCGTGGAGAGTAGGCTGACCCATTGGGTTATCCACGTGTTCAACAAATGGTTGCATAGCAACATCAACACCTGCAAAGTATGAAGATCAAAATATCAGAAGATGAAGAAAAATATGAAACCAAACTACATGTCAAGTACATAACACCATACGTTTTAAAAAAGCACACTGATCACTGCTATTAGGAACTGTAAGATTATGGCTCACCACCGATGTAGGGTCGTCCCTTTTGCCTCGAAAAACACCCCAAAGATGACACTTTCCTTGAAATTCTACAAAACACATGTTACGGAGTCTGGTAAACAAAGAAAATGAACATTGCTTGAGGTTGATTATATTCAAGGACTCACTCTGGAAACAATGTGGTAAAACCATAGAAGTGAAAATCAATAGCTCTGCATTTTTGGTAGGGGCTCTTATTGGAAGCTCTTTATCCATGACAGCCTCTTATTTTACCATTCTGGTGGCAAATATCTTTTTGCATACAATCAAGCGGTGCAGAACTGCGGAAGCAAATTATTAAGTAGAAGCTGACTAAAAAGAAGCATTATACAAAACTTCAGTATCAAAATTACCTGGAACACAAATATGCTGCCAAATCACGTAAGGCCAATGCGCTGGAATCCCGAATAAGGCCTGCACATAACATTACCTTAGCCTCTTTCAAATCATCTAATTTGAAAAAAAATTTTATTAACAAGCATAAATTTCTCATAACAAATATCTAATATCCAACAACATTCAAAAGCTTGCTACTTGAAAAAGCAATAATGACATAGTAACTCTCAGAACATAACGACAAAGTGCCAACACGACTAAGCAAATATCCAAAGGAAGAGAATACATCCCGCCATGGCTGCAAGCTTAGTAAGCTTGCCTGCCACGATACAAACCCACCCACTGAAGAAACCAACTAAACAAAACCATTGAGCAATCCAGCAAATCTCAACATAAACTGCTAAAAAGCCAATATTGTTAACATCTTTATTGAAAAATATTTCCAATTTTATCAGTTTGTAAGCCATATATCCTTCTCGGTTGGCCTTAAGAAAAGAACGAAAGCGACAAAGTAAAGCATACAAAAATTTCACTTCATAATTGTACGCGTACCAGGAACTAAAGTATAATAGCTTTTTGTAAGGCCACATCATATCAGTAACAGATGAATAGCAATATACCTTTAATACTAAATTCTCTCCAGCCTCCTATTCTTCTTCCTCGTCTTTGCCTGACGCGTCCTATTTCACTGCAAAAGTCAATAATACAAAAAGTATAACACACTGCTTGTTACCATTGAAAGAGTCAATTCAAAAATCCTACAAATCCAACATACCTCAGACCAGCAGAAAACAACGTTTTATCCAATTTGGAAACTATAACAGTCACATTCAAATATCTACCAATCACGACCACACCACATATCTGCATACGAAATACATTCTTTAGCACAATAAGCAATTTTGTTTGGATCAGAAAAGGTTACAACTATTCACTAATGAAGTACATAGCAAATTAAAACATATTATATAATCAAGATCAATAAAACTATAGCGGATAAATTCATAGCTCACCAAAAAAAAAAAATTAGTTTCAATATCTTTCAAATCAAATATCCAACTGGAGCTACAAACCCTGCTGCGAAATTGATAGTCAATCAACACACATAGTAAATTCCAAACAGGATCAAAATGAATTTGATATATAACAAATCCCAGTATCCGCTTACTTAGACACTGACCATGTTAAAAATACACAAAAACGCCTCACTAACTGTAATTTCGATCATTCAACGTCATGTTATACTTGCATACCTAAGCAACAAATTCGACCACACAAAGGACTGCACATTTAGTGTAGCACATATATGATATCATATCCGAAATGGTGCAAACAACTATAGTCAGATGGCTAAGTTTGATGCAACAGTTTCATGGAAATTCGATAACAAAAGGACTTACGTAGTAGGTACGATTGTAGAATGTAAGCAGCATCTGATATTTGAACGTGTAATTGGATTGTTATACCATTTCTAAGAATTATTAGTAGTAATTAATACGGCCCTATCCCTAGCTCCTACCGAGTGACGTGTAACACATTTGAGTAGAGATCCTCATTATTTCACCCTTAATAGTAAGTGAAAACTACAAACACACAAAAATCATGCTAACTAATTACAAATCGTAAATGTCACTTTCCTAGCTGTTCCCAACCGAATTCAACACCCTATTTTTTAGCTATACATGTCACACAAAACAACCTTAACTAATCATAAAATGCCACAAAAGTATTATTATTACCAAAGGAGTGGTTTCGGGTAACGAAAGCCATTGGTCGAAAAGCTTTTCGCCAACATAAGGATTAGACTTAATTACATTTTTTTCTTATCAACCAAATTCTTAACCAATCATTCAGATCTCAAATTCACAAATACCCTTTTCATAAAAATCAATTTCAACACTTTTTAAGCAATACCCACATCACAAAATCAAATAAATCTCATAAAGATTGACTCTTTTTAATGGGTTTGATGTTTGATTCAAGATTTTTTTATAAAAGAATGATAGCACCTGAAGTAAATAAACATATTATGTAACTAACATCAAGCCTGTTATATATGATTTCGCTGTTGCAATATTCGCCTTTTTCATCTCCAATACCGGAATAAAATCGAAAACAAACCCTAGAAAGTAACAATCATCATCAACCGCGGTTTTCCCATCTTTTTTAGCTTTGAGAATCTTCATCAATCTAGGTTTCTTATTTTTTGATCATATATTTGGGTTGCCGAACTGTTAATTCATCGGAGAGAAGATTAAATTTTGATTAGTTTTTTTTAGGTAGAAGAAGCTTCAAGAACTGGGTGTGTGAATGAATTCGTTTGTGCTAAGGAAAATGGGCAAGAGGCGGTTGTAATTTATCCTCCCAACTGTAGCTTTATGCCCAATACGACGTCGTTTGTACCGGCACTGTACAAATAACTGGAGTCAACTGTAGCAACAGGAGAAAGGCAACTGTAGCACAGTTGTTTTTAGGAGGTCAAAACGACGACGTATTGTAACTCGTGTCCTATTTCACTGCAAAAGTCAATAATACAAAAAGTATAACACACTGCTTGTTACCATTGAAAGAGTCAATTCAAAAATTGTACAAATCCAACATACCTCGGATCAGCAGAAAACAATGTTTTATCAAATTTGGAAACTATAACAGTCACATTCAAATATCTACCAATCGCGACCACACCACATATCTGCATAGGAAATACATTCTTTAGCAAAATAAGCAATTTTGTTTGGATCAGAAAAGGTTACAACTATTCACTAATGAAGTACATAGAAAATTAAAACATATTATATAATCAAGATCAATAAAACTGTAGCGGATAAATTCATAGCTCACCAAAAAAAAAATTAGTTTCAATATCTTTCAAATCAAATATCCAACTGGAGCTACAAACCCTGCTGGGAAATTGATAGTCAATCAACACACATAGTAAATTCCAAACAGGATCAAAATGAATTTGATATATAACAAATCCCAGTATCCGCTTACTTAGACACTGACCATGTTAAAAATACACAAAAACGCCTCACTAACTGTAATTTCGATCTTTCAACGTCATGTTATACTTGCATACCTAAGCAACAAATTCGACCACACAAAGGACTGCACATTTAGTGTAGCACATATATGATATCATATCCGAAATGGTGCAAACAACTATAGTCAGATGGCTAAGTTTGATGCAACAGTTTCATGGAAATTCGATAACAAAAGGACTTACGTAGTAGGTACGATTGTAGAATGTAAGCAGCATCTGATATTTGAACGTGTAATTGGATTGTTATACCATTTCTAAGAATTATTCGTAGTAATTAATACGGCCCTATCCCTAGCTCCTACCGAGTGACGTGTAACACATTTGAGTAGAGATCCTCATTATTTCACCCTTAATAGTAAGTGAAAACTACAACACACACAAAATCATGCTAACTAATTACAAATCGTAAATGTCACTTTCCTAGCCGTTCCCAACCGAATTCAACACCCTATTTTTTAGCTATACATGTCACACAAAACAACCTTAACTAATCATAAAATGCCACAAAAGTATAATTATTACCAAAGGAGTAGTTTCGGGTAACGAAAGCCATTGGTCGAAAAGCTTTTCGCCAACATAAGGATTAGACTTAATTACATTTTTTTCTTATCAACCAAATTCTTAACCAATCATTCAGATCTCAAATTCACAAACACCCTTTTCATAAAAATCAATTTCAACACTTTTTAAGCAATACCCACACCACATATCTGCATAGGAAATACATTCTTTAGCATAATAAGCAATTTTGTTTGGATCAGAAAAGGTTACAACTATTCACTAATGAAGTACATAGCAAATTAAAACATATCATATAATCAACATCAATAAAACTTTAGCGGATAAATTCATAGCTCACCAAAAAAAAAAATTAGTTTCAATATCTTTCAAATCAAATATCCAACTGGAGCTACAAACCCTGCTGGGAAATTGATAGTCAATCAACACACATAGTAAATTCCAAACAGGATCAAAATGAATTTGATATATAACAAATCCCAGTATCCGCTTACTTAGACACTGACCATGTTAAAAATACACAAAAACGCCTCACTAACTGTAATTTCGATCATTCAACGTCATGTTATACTTGCATACCTAAGCAACAAATTCGACCACACAAAGGACTGCACATTTAGTGTAGCACATATATGATATCATATCCGAAATGGTGCAAACAACTATAGTCAGATGGCTAAGTTTGATGCAACAGTTTCATGGAAATTCGATAACAAAAGGACTTACGTAGTAGGTACGATTGTAGAATGTAAGCAGCATCTGATATTTGAACGTGTAATTGGATTGTTATACCATTTCTAAGAATTATTAGTAGTAATTAATACGGTCCTATCCCTAGCTCCTACCGAGTGACGTGTAACGCATTTGAGTAGAGATCCTCATCATTTCACCCTTAATAGTAAGTGAAAACTACAAACACACAAAAATCATGCTAACTAATTACAAATCGTAAATGTCACTTTCCTAGCTGTTCCCAACTGAATTCAACACCCTATTTTTTAGCTATACATGTCACACAAAACAACCTTAACTAATCATAAAATGCCACAAAAGTATTATTATTACCAAAAGAGTAGTTTCGGGTAACGAAAGCCATTGGTCGAAAAGCTTTTCGGCAACATAAGGATTAGACTTAATAGCATTTTTTTTCTTATCAATCAAATTCTTAACCAATCATTCAGATCTCAAATTCACAAACACCCTTTTCATAAAAATCAATTTCTACACTTTTTAAGCAATACCCACATCACAAAATCAAATAAATCTCATAAAGATTGAATATTTTTAATGGGTTTGATGTTTGATTCAAGATTTTTTTATAAAAGAATGATAGCACCCGAAGTCAATAAACATATTATGTAACTAACATCAAACCTGTTATTTATGATTTCGTTGTTGCAATATTCGCCTTTTTCATCTCCAATACCGGAATAAAATCGACAACAAACCCTAGAAAGTAACAATCATCATCAACCGCGGTTTTCCCATCTTTTTTAGCTTTGAGAATCTTCATCAATCTGGGTTTCTTATTTTTTGATCATATATTTGGGTTGCCGAACTATTAATTCATCGGAGAGAAGATTAAATTTTGATTATTTTTTTAGGTAGAAGAAGCTTCAAGAACTGGGTGTGTGAATGAATTCGTTTGTGCTAAGGAAAATGGGCAAGAGGCGGTTGCAATTTATCCTCCCAACTTTAGCTTTATGCCCAATACGACGTCGTTTGTTCTGGCACAGTACAAATAACTAGAGTCAACTGTAGAACGGGAGAAAGGCAACTGTAGCACAGTTGTTTTTAGGGGGTCAAAACGACGACGTATTGTACCTCATTTAATAATATTATTAATACATAACTTATATCTACATAACTTATATTTACATAAATGGTACCTCATCGGGATATGGGTGTAACAATTCTCCCATCCTTAAAATGAGAGTTCGTCCTCGAACTCTATTCTTGAATTAAATGAGGATACTTGCCGCTCATTTTCGCTTCCGTCTCCCACCTAATACTCGTCCCCTTACGATGTCTCCATTGTACTTTTACTAACGGGCTCTCCTTATTTCTTAATTGCCGCACTTTTCTTCCTAATATGGCTTCCGGTTCATCCTCTTGAGAAAGTAACTCCAGATCAATTTCAATGTCGTTTAAGGTGACCATACTTGTTTCGTCCGCCAAGCATTTCCTTAAGTATGACACGTGAATGGTATTGTGAATACCTCTCATTTCTTCGGGTAACTCCAACACATATGCTACCTCGCCTACTCGTTTCAAGATTTTGAATGGTCCTATAAACCGAGGACTTAGTTTCCCTTTGTTTTTGAACCTAAAAATGCCTTTCCACGGGGAAACTTTTAACATAACTAAATCACCTACCTCGAATTCTATTGGTCTTCTTCGGTTATCGGCATAGCTTTTCCATCTATCTTGTGCCGATTTAAGCCTTGCATGAATCATTTCAATCTTTTCCGTTGTAGCCAACACTACATCCGTGCTCGCCAATTCCATTCTTCCGACTTCTTCCCAACACACGGGCGTCCTACACCTCCTACCATAGAGCATTTCATAGGGTGGCATATCTATGCTCGCGTGATAACTATTATTATAGGCGAATTCAACTAGAGGCAAATGATCACCCCAGTTCCCTCCAAAGTCAATCATACAAGCTCGCAACATATCCTCCAAAGTTTGAATCGTCCTCTCACTTTGCCCGTCGGTTTGAGGATGAAAGGTCGTGCTCATATGAAGTTTTGTACCTAACTCTTCTTGAAAATCTTGCCAAAAATTTGATGTGAAACATCCGTCCCTATCGGAAACTATAGAAATGGGTACTCCATGACGAGCGACTATCTCATTTACATAGATCTTAGCTAATTTGTGAACGGGCATATTCTCTCTGATCGGAATGAAGTGTGCACTCTTGGTTAGACGATCTACTATGACACAAATCGTGTCATTCTTCTTCTTCGTCCTCGGAAATTTCGTAATGAATTCCATCGTGATCTTTTCCCACTTCCAAACCAGAATGTCTAAGGGTTGAACTTTCCATATGGCTTTTGGTGTTCGGCTTTAACCTTTAGCTATGTTAGACATTTCGCAACATACTTAACATAATCCCTTTTCATACCCGGCCACCAATAGTTCTTCTTCAAATCACGGTACATCTTTGTGGCTCCTGGATGAATAGAATACTTTGACTTGTGTGCTTCTTCTAGGATCAATTTTTTAATACTACTCCGAAAAGAAATATAGACCCTTCCATATTGCGTTTTAACCCCTCGACTATCTTCTTCTAAATGCGGAATGTGAGAAGAAATACGTTCACTTTCTCTATTCTCTTCTTTCAATGCCTCCTCCTGAGCTAACTTGATTTTATCAAAAAGATCAGACGTAACAATCATCCACACCGAATGAATCCTAGTAACTTCGTTTCGATCCTTGCGACTCAAAGCATCCGCTACAACATTCGCTTCACCGGGATGGTAGCGAATTTTGCAATTGTAGTCCTTTAACAAGTCCAACCATCTTCGTTGCCTCATGTTCGGATCCTTCTTTTCAAGAAAGTATTGAAGACTTCTATGATCGGTGTAAATTAGAAACTTAACACCATACAAATAATGTCTCCGAAGCTTTAGAGCGAAAACCACAGCCACAAATTCAAGATCGTGAGTGGCATAATTTTCTTCATGCTTCTTTAGTTGTCTCGAGGCGTAAGCAATCATCTTCCCCCTTTGCATAAGAACACATCCAAGCCCAGAATAAGACGCGTCACTATAAACCACCATATCTTCAGTTCCTTCCGGCAATACAAGAACTGGTTCTTCACATAACTTCCTCCGTAGAGTACGAAAGGCTTCTTCTTGTTCTTCACCCCACTCAAATGTAGCGTTCTTCCTAGTGAGTTTTGTTAGCGATGATGCGATTTTGGAGAAGTCTTGTATAAACCTACGATAATATCCCGCAAGGCCAAGAAAACTCCGAATCTCACCAATATTCCTTGGTGCATGCCACTTCATTACAGCTTCCACCTTTGAAGGATCAACTTTAATACCATCGGAGTTAATAACGTGACCGAGAAATTGAACTTCTTGTAACCAAAATTCAAATTTTGAGAATTTGGCGTACAATCTTTCTTTTCTCAATGTCTCAAGAATCTCCCGTAAGTACGTGGCGTGTTCCTCCTTACTCTTTGAGTAGATAAGAATATCATCAACGAACACTATGACGAACCTATCCAACATCGGTCTACATACGCGGTTCATAAGATCCATGAAAACCGCAGGCGCGTTCGTGAGACCAAAAGGCATAACCGTAAACTCGTAGTGCCCATATCGGGTCCTAAAGGCCGTCTTAGGAATGTCTTCTTCTCGAACCTTCAATTGATGATAACCCGAACGGAGATCAATTTTTGAAAACCATCGTGCACCTTTAAGTTGATTAAAGAGGTCATCTATTCTTGGTAACGGGTACACATTTTTCACCGTGAGTTTGTTCAATTCACGGTAATCAATGCACATCCGCATACTACCATCTTTCTTCTTCACGGACAAGATTGGAGCTCCCCAAGTTGAACTACTAGGACGGATAAAACCTTTGTCAAGCAATTCTTGAAGTTGACTCATCAACTCCTTCATTTCGGACGGAGCAAGGCGATAAGGAGTTTTGGCAATAGGGGTAGCACCCGGAACAAGATCAATGCGGAATTCGACTTGCCTTTCGGGTGGGATACCCAGCAAGTCTTCCGGAAAGACATCACAAATTCGTTGACGACATGAACATCATCGATACTTTTCTTCTCAAAGCTCGTATCTACCACGTGAGCCATGAAGGCATAACAACCACGCGATAAATATCTCCTAGCCTTCATCACGGAGCATAACTTTAGTTAACCTTTTCTCTTATCGCCATAAATAATCATTTCACGACCGCTAGGATTCACAATCTGAATGATCTGTTGGCTACAAAGGATGGCCGCATTATACTTGTCAAGCCAATCCATGCCAATGACGGTATCAAATTCCCCGAGCATAATGGGAATTAAGTCAATCTTAAAGACGTTTTCGTCAATCTCTATCTCCACGTCTCGATATACATTAGACACAACAACGATTTTACTATCAGCTATTTTGACTTCTAGGGGTATCGGAAGTTTGACTAGTGGGGAGGTTAGTTGCTTGCTAAAATTATAAGATACGAAGGACACACTAGCACCCGAATCATACAAAACTCGAGCGGGTACGGAATTAACAAGATGAATACCTGTGATGACATCGGACCCCAACTTGGCTTCTTCGGCACTCAATTGATACACTCAAGCTTTTGATTTTGGGACTTCTACTTTCTCTTCTTTGACGGTTCTCAAAGTTTGCTTCAATTGCCTTCATTTTTGGCCAATCCCTCAACCTATGCCCTATCTCGTTACACCCGTAACCTACTATCATCGGCTTAGTGCAATCTTTGCTTTGATGGTCTAAAGCTCCACACTTGTAATAACCCGGCGTATTATGCCTACACTCCCCAAGATGAAACTTACCACACTTCGAACATGCTACTTTAGCTTTGTTTCCCATACCCTTCTTGCCATGGTCAAATTTGGTTTTCTTCCCATCTCGATCTACCAACTCTAGCTTCCTCTTTGGTTCTTTTGCCTCTTTCTCCTTCCTCCTTAGTAAGTCCGCTTCCCTTACACGAGCTCTACTCAAGAGGTCTTCCAAGGTAGTACATTTGAATGGCGAGATCACATCACGAATATCATCCTTAAGCATTCTTTGAAACTTGTCAACTTTAAGCTTCTCATTCCCAAGGTATTCGGGACAATATGGAACCATATCATTGAACGTCCTCCACAACTCATTCACCATCTCATTAGTTTGAGTGAGAGATTGAAATTTCTCTCGAATTTTGTCAACTTCCTCAACTGGAGCATACTCGGCACTAAACAACTCCTTGAATTCCTTCCAAGTACATTCTTCAGCCCAAGGTTCACCTTTCTCAGAAACCTTCCCTTCCCACCATGTCTTAGCACTGTCGCGAAGAAAGTTAGTAGCATAAATAACATTTTTCCCTTCCTCACATCCACTAGTGCGGAAAGCACCCTCCACTGCCGTAATCCACCTATTACTAACGATAGGGTCAAGAATACCGGTAAACCGTGGCACATCACAAGCCGTGAAGTCCCGGTAAGTAGCTTTGTCACTCTTAGGTTCTTTCGCTGGACCGCATTCTTTCTTAAACTCCTTAAACTCTTCCTTCATTAGTTCCCTAAGATTTTGCGTTTTCTGTTTGACATAGAAGGGCATTGCTTGCTCAATAGCCTTACCAACTCTTTTTGCCATCATTGAGTCTAGGCCTTTCATTTCTTCTCTCGTGAAACCTCTAAAGTTGAGGCCTCCAGAGCTAGAAGAGGAAGAACTTTCATTGTCTTTACCATCGTTACCCGCATCACTTGCTGAAGTTTCAGCATACTTGGAAGCCGTGGCTTTCGCGACTTCCTTCGTGTGAGGGGTTTCCATTTCTTCTTACTGAAAATTAACAATTCGTAATATCAGGCACACATACATATACCTAACCAATGCATGAATGACATTTTATATATCCTTATCCTACACACCCTAGCTTGTCACCCGTGTATGATCTAAGTGATTTCAATTTCACATATGTTCCATATTTTTATCACTACGGTGGCCAGGCGTAGTCATAAGAATATTTAACATATGGGTCCTCAAAATCAATCAAACAATACACAAATAACAAACACCAGTCTTAAATGTATCTACACAAGGCCTATGTCTAGGAAATCCTAATGTGAAATTCTAAATCTCTTAGACCGAATCTCTGATACCAAGTTGTAACGCCCCGTGACCAAACACGACTAAAAATGTGAAAAATTTTCGCAAAAAGTACACCTGAAAACCGACACCCTGGTACTCTTTTACAGGCTGACAAAAATCAATATATTTCTAGACCATGAGACTATTTTTATATGAATCTACATTCAATTACCTTCAAAATGATGGGTAGTACGACCCGCGATGACTTACGGTTTAAAACTTACGATTTTTCAAAGATTGCCAAAATCTGGCAGAACCCACCCATCCGATCGGATGGGCATCCAGTGTTGGGAATTATCACATGGTACAAGTGAAGACAGACTTAAGTCTTGTAGTGTCGATTTTAAGTCTGGTTTGAGTTAGGTCTTGTAATGTAAAAGTTAAGTCTGGTAGTTATTATTAAGTCTTGTAGTGTAAAAGTTAGGTCTTGTAGTTATTATTTTGTTTTCGTATTATTAGATAGAGAGGATATGCATGAGTCATATTAGGAAGTGATAGGGCATATCTTCTTAGTAATGGGCCGTATTAGGGTTCCTTATGATATAAAAGAAACATACGGCTTACACATTGTGATAACTGATTGAAAAACATCTTCATTACTTAATCAAAGATCCATAGAGGATCAAGAATTATTAGTAGTTCTTCTTTCAACTTTAGTGTTTATATTCCGCGTAAACATTAATTTTACTTGTCAGAGTTTCTCTTAGTTTGTTTGTGATTACACAAATATTCTATTGATCTTTATCGGCTCATTAGATCTATCAAGGTGTTTGATCCAACAAGTGGTATCAGAGCCAGGTTCGGGACTCTGTGAAAGAAGAGCGGTTTCGAAGAAAGTTGGTTTTGAAGCTGTTCGAAGGAAGCAGATCTGTCGGCGGCGCATTTGAATTAATTTGTTTTGATCAAATTGATTATTAATTGGTGAATCTGATTGGTGGTAAGGTGCACGTGGGTTAGTGGTATAACTTTTGAGTTTATTGTCGCTTCCTGTTTGTTCAATTAAATTGAATTGGTCGGTATAAACTTTAATTGATACCTCGTACTGAATGAACAATTAATTGGTCGGTCATAATCACGTGTTGTGTTGATTTTGATTTGCTTGGTAATTTGTACGTGGGTTGGTGAGTCATCATATCAAATTACTATTTTACTTATCTGATCATGTGAGAGTTTTGGTCAACGTACGGATCTGTTCGGTTAATTAATTGATTCGAAAGGTGGGGTTGCTGACTGATTGAGGTTTAATTGAATAATAATTGTGGGTCCGTGGTTATTTTGCCTGTCGTGATCTGCAAGAGTGATTCGATTGGTCATTTAATTTTGGTCAACATTTGAATATTGAATTGCTGCTGCTTTTGATTTAATCTTGGGTTACTTTTCGAAGATTATTGGTCATTTGTGTTTCATTAGTCTGTGGGGAGTAATTCTGGTCTGTGAGCAGTTCTGCAATTTGTTTCGAAGAAGAAACCTTTTCTGAATCTTAAACTCTCATACAATGACCTCATCCAAAATAGATGAATATGAGAAATGGGCTATGAAGGTGGAACAATGGATCTCCAACAGAGATCACAACCTGTGGAAAGTTATTCTTAATGGGAACAGCAAGAAGAATATTGGAAAAGATCAGAAGGGGAACATCTTCATACTTCCACCTGTATCAACTGAGGAGCATGTTGCTGTACAAAGGGAGAAGAAGGCAAGAACTCTTTTACTTCAGGCTCTCCAAGAAGATCACATGGGTGACTTTCATCACCTGTATGATGCTAGGGAAATCTGGCTTGCTGTAAAAGCTAAGTTTGGAGGGAATGATGAGTCCAAGAAGATGAGGAAGTCTATGCTCAAGCAGAAGTTCCAGGAGGTCAAGACCTCTGTGGCTGAGGAATCTGGTTTGATGAGTTTCCCATCTCAGGTACAAAAGTGTCTTTTTGGTTGTCATGATTTATATGCTCTACTTAAGAAAGAATATGATGAAATAGAGCCTGAGTATAATAAACTGTTTGTTGAAGTTAAAGCTTATAAAAATGGTCTTAAAACTTTGGAAAAACAAAAAGCCTGGCACGAAGCAAATCAGCTAGCATATGAAGAGAAAATTAGGGTGTTGGAAAGAGATTTACAAATCACCACTGATGAGCTTAAATATTCTGAGTCTCAAAATGCTAAGATGGTTTTAGAAAAACAGGACTTACAGACTAAGCTTGACAATTCCTTGGCTAGGTTTGATAAATGGAAAGAAACATCTAAAAACCTAAACAAGTTAATTGATAGTTCTATGTCAATAAAATCTAAAATTGGTTTAGGGTTTGGAGACTATATAGGGCCAGATCAAGTTTATGACCCTAATGAGTATAGTTTTTTTGACCCTGGACCTATAGACTATCAAATTCCTGTTAAGTTTGTCAAAGAAGGAGGAATGAATGCTGTTCCTCCTCCTATAAGAGGAGTGTTTAAACCTGTCCCTTTTCACTCAGACCTTGACATAGACTTAGATGAATCACATATGTCCTATGGCAAAAATTCCATTGACTTGCCTACTTCAGACTGTGAAACTAAAGACTTTGTCTCTTGTTCTAACAGTGACAAATCCTCTCAGCCCAAGTCTGATGACTATATCACACGTGATTCAAGTGATAAGTCTGCCACACCCAGGCCTAGTGACATACCTACAAAAGTGACTGATGATGAATCTATTTCTAAAACAGTTCCTTCAGAAAATAGTTCACTTAATTTTGTTAAAGTCAGTTCACCTTCAAGTTCTGGTAGTGAGACTTTTGTGTGTAATAAAACAAGACATAGAAAGAACAAAAGGATTAAAAAGAAATCATGTTTTGTTTGTGGTAGTTACTCTCATCTCATTAAGGATTGTAATTATTATGAGTGTAAAATGAGTGTGTGTGCTGAACAACGAAAACCCAGATCAGTATGGAGAAATGTAGAGAATATTCCCCCATTTGTCCCTAGAGCAAATGCATTTCCTGCTGGTAGGCCTTTTAGACCAGCAGCTGTTCCTGCTGGTACACCAGTTTCTGCTAGTTGGAAAAGCAATGCTGCTCAACCATTTAACAGACCTACAAGTACTTTCTTTCAAAATGATTATAGGTTTGGTTATTATGACCCAATGTATGTGGGGGGGCAAAGATGGGATCATGATGTTCAGTACACAGGAGGTTGGTCTTGGCAACACAATGGTCATTATTTGAGAAAGGGATCCAAGAAAAATGGTGGATCTCATCATTGCTGTGTTTGAGGGGAGGTATAAGCCTAAGGGGAGGCTTATTATTGTTGTAAATTATTGTTCTTATGAGATTGCATCTGTTTGGTCATTGAATTTATTATGGATGTAGCTTGTGGCTTTTGGTCAAATAAATGGCAGCCGGGTCCCTCTGACACAGTAGCAGTAATCAATTTGATATCATGTGGAACTAATTTGGTATTTGGGTTTGTCTTTTGGTGGTATATGAATTATGTGTGTCATCTAGTGCCTATAGAATTGAATATTGTCGGTTGTGTGATTGTGGTGGACAACGAATGGTACTTTGAATCATTGTCAGACATGCATGTGAGGCTGGTTTGTCAATATTGCTCATATACCTCCTACTGCATTTAACATCAATTGGTCGGTAGCCTTATTCGAATGTGGGGTTCAACACATATATCTTGTATTTATTAATTGCAAGATTAATTCATGGGAGGTGACGTCTAAGGAATTGTTTATTTAATCATAGTACTGATTGGAGTTGGTGCCAGTATGTGATTATTTAATCAATACATTGGTTCCACATGGCTACTGGTTGTATTGTTATTTGCGATTCATTTTTTTGTTGAACACATAAGTTTTTGTTTTTGGTTGCTGATGGAACTGAATAATTGGTATGGGCTACCAATGGATATCTATACTACTACTCCTTTGGGAATTCTACTGTTATGCATATTCATTCTGCTGCTGAGTTTTGATGTGTTCCTGCTGCTAAGGAATCTGCTGCTCTATCATGGTATCTGCTGATGATTATTTATTTTGTTTAGTAAATAAAAAATAAAAAAATAAAAAATAAAAATAAAAAATCTCTTGTATATTTTTGTGTGCTAATAAGTTTGTTTTGAGTTTCACCCTTGCAGGTACAGTGTTGGTTCTTGAACCACACAGCAAATGGTACTCAACTTACCATGTCTCACAGACAAGGAAAAGTTGGCTCACCATGAGGGTACGGCTCTGGTGTGATTCTCAAATCCGTTTGTAGCTGTGATAGTTTGCTCAAAACTATTAGGGTACTTCAACTCACCCATGTTGTTTTACAACTGAGAGTTGAAATGGTGCTCAATTCACCATGGATTTTACCCTTTTGGGTTTCCAAAGAATTGGCTAGCCCACATGTATATGGCTTGTGGTAAAGGCAGTTGGAAAACCATATTTGGTTATCAACTCACCAAGGTTTGCTATAACCAAGAGTTGGCTAGTCCTGAGCAAACGGCTACAGGTAAAGACAAGTCAAATCCGTTTGTAGTTAATGATTTACTTAAAATCATATGGTTATCAATGTACCATGGTCTTAAACACCAAAACTTTTGGCTACTCCAGTAGTGATGGCTATTGGTAAAGAGACATCAAATCCATTATTTTCAATGATTCACCTCTCACAGGTGTTAACACCTGGAAGTGATGAGAATAGATATGAAACTTAAAAGGAATTGATGTACACAAGATCAAAACTGCTGGATAAGGTTCAAGACAAGAAGATAATTCAAAGTGTTCAAGATTCAATCCTCAGAAAGCTAAATTTTTTTTTTTTTTTATTTTTTTTTTATTTTTTTTTTTTTTTTTTTTTTTTTTTTAGAAAAGCATCAGAAAGCTAAATTAGAAGAACTTGAAATTCATGAAACATGAAGATCAAGTTAGGGGAGGATTGTTGGGAATTATCACATGGTACAAGTGAAGACAGACTTAAGTCTTGTAGTGTCGATTTTAAGTCTGGTTTGAGTTAGGTCTTGTAATGTAAAAGTTAAGTCTGGTAGTTATTATTAAGTCTTGTAGTGTAAAAGTTAGGTCTTGTAGTTATTATTTTGTTTCCGTATTATTAGATGGAGAGGATATGCATGAGTCATATTAGGAAGTGATAGGGCATATCTTCTTAGTAATGGGCATATCTTCTTAGTAATGGGCCGTATTAGGGTTCCTTATGATATAAAAGAAACATACGGCTTACACATTGTGATAACTGATTGAAAAACATCTTCATTACTTAATCAAAGATCCATAGAGGATCAAGAATTATTAGTAGTTCTTCTTTCAACTTTAGTGTTTATATTCCGCGTAAACATTAATTTTACTTGTCAGAGTTTCTCTTAGTTTGTTTGTGATTACACAAATATTCTATTGATCTTAATCGGCTCATAAGATCTATCAAGGTGTTCGATCCAACATCCAGCCGATCGGTTGGATGATTATGTCCATATATTAAGGTTTCAAAATCCCCGCTTGGATACCCAACTTCTCGAACTCGAAACTTGACCAAACTTTCCAGATTCCTTTAGTGTATTCGTAAGATCATTTTCATACAAAAACATTGACCATTTGACCACCCGAAATAGTAATTCAAAATTGGACGGGTTATGCATAAAGTCCATTTGACCGATTGACACCTCAAACCCTTTAGACCTCTTCATTTACACACTAAACTTTACCAACATACTTAAATTAACATACCAAACTTGTTCCAAGGGTACTTGACCCGTTTACATTTCAAAATGGACAAGGGAGGCTATTTACCAAATGCCCCTTTAATGATGACTAGAACTACCATCATGTACCATAGAGACTTCTTAACTTTTACAAATAATTAAACCATGACCTAAACATGAAACCATGACCGTTAAATAACAAAACGACCATATAAATTGAAGTATACCCAAAACACGAAATGACACTTGGGGCTTCCAACTTCAAATGCGCTTGGTCCAAAAAGAATACGGCTTGCTAGTCTACCTTCTACCTTTACAAGTTAAGCTAGGTCCTTACCCTTGCTTCCTCCACTTGAACCCACAAAACTATCATCATCTAAAACCGTAAGCGAAATTGCTTAGTAAGTATATAAGATATAACCCACGTCACATTTACATAAGATTGGTGATTAACACCGATCATAACATTAACAAAGAGTATAAAATGGGATTATCACTCACCTTGACCAAGCAAGTAATTATATAACATTAGCACATTTAACATTGGATCCAAGCTATCATACATTCACAAGCTCCATAACACAATACATTATCATAATCATAACATTAACGTCATAACATTAACAAGTTATACTCATATACTTACCTCAAATCCTACTAGCTTCCTACTTGGCTTTCAATGGGCTTCTATAATTGCTCCCTATCACAAGATTAACCACAATTAGTGACTAACAAACTAAGGAGACCATCAATTCATTACCTTTTGCCATAATCCTCAAAACCCACCATATGAACCCTAATTTTTAACATTGGGGAAAATACTTACAAGATGAAGAGGTTACAATTAAGGTATCTCTAAGGCTTCTTGATCACTTCTTGATGATAGATTTGAGCTTAATTGCAACTTTGCTCTTCCCTCCTTTTCTCCTTGCTAAATGTCGACACATAGAACACACCCAACTTTTCCAGATTTTTCATGAACTAGCTATTTAATCATGTGTAGGAATAAGTTTGGTCATTTGGCCATTGTAGTCCCTCTAAGTCTCATTCTTCCTATATTAGGCTCACATTTATTTACTACTTATTTATAATACATAACTTATATCTACATAATTTATATTTACATAAATGGTACCTCATCGGGTATGGGTGTAACAATTCTCCCTCCCTTAAAATGAGAGTTCGTCCTCGAACTCTATTCTTGAAATAAATGAGAATACTTGCCCCTCATTTTCGCTTCCGTCTCCCACCTAATACTCGTACCCTTACGATGTCTCCATTGTACTTTTACTAACGGGATCTCCTTATTTCTTAATTGCCGCATTTTTCTTCCTAATATGGCTTCCGGTTCATCCTCTTGAGAAAGTAACTCCGGATCAATTTCAATGTCGTTTAAGGTGACCACACTTGTTTCGTCTGCCAAGCATTTCCTTAAGTATGACACATGAAAGGTATTGTGAATACCTCTTATTTCTTCAGGTAGCTCCAACACATATGCTACCTCGCCTACTCGTTTCAAGATTCTGAATGGTCCTATAAACCGAGGATTTAGTTTCCCTTTGTTTTTGAACCTAAAAACGCCTTTCCACGGGGAAACTTTTAACATAACTAAATCACCTATATCAACGAAAAGGTCAGTACAATAGAAGAGCTAACAGAGGATGAAATACTCTTGGCAAGAAGCATCTTCTGTTTGCAAGGAAACGAAGCGTAAGATTAACTTTAAATCTTTTGGAACTTTACTTGAATTTATCACAGGTGATACATAATATGTTCTATTTAACAAATGAAAGAAATGAGCAATTTCACCTGTGATACATAAAGGGAAATGAGTAATATCTGTAGTTTCTTATAGTTATCATATGTGATATTGTCAAAAAAGAGAGCAAGTTTTCAACGACCAACGTGTAGGATTAATGAGAATGAATGTCCAATCACTAGCACCAGGATTGAAAATTGAAACTCCTGTGATCGACACATTTTCTTCAATCCTAAATTACGAGGAAGGGGAATCAGAGAAAGAGATCAAAAGGCATTACTTGTATACATCAATGGACACAGTAAGGGGGGAGATCGACCCTCATTTTATCCGCCACGTCAGCTTTTTCTCTCCGGCGATCTACAGTCGATTGGTTGCCACAGTAAGGGCGACCTTCATTTTTTTTAATAATTTTTTTAAACATTTTTAACAACAAACTTAAATTTCATTAATAATTAAAACCTTACATAATAATTCAAATAAAATTAAAACATTACAATATTTATTAAAAACTTAAACTAATAATCTAAGTCGTAGCGTGCCTTAATTGAATCCTTGATTTTCTGCAGCTTTCGTCGTTGTAGTTCGGGCAAAGATGGGTCGATTGGTGTGAGATAGAATATAATGTCTTTTTTCCGTTTCTTTTGCCACTCAAATTTATGTTTTAGACGTTCTAGTTCAAATTTCTTTTCCTCCATTTCCGATTTCTTCTTTCTTGCATCTCCAACTCATGTTTCTTTTTCTCCAACTCTTGTTTCTTCAACTCGAAATATTCGTTTGCTGTCTCCTTCTTCTTTCCCCATGCTAGCGACTTAATGGTTTGTCATTTGTCGGCTACCCCTTCAATATACTAAGATTTTGATTGATTGGGGGCGGATGATTTATTCTTATATTTTTTTACTTGGTCACGACCCATTGGTCGCGCATCTCGAGTCTTTTCAGAATCAGGCACATCCGCATCTTCATTCAAATTGAAACCAACATCCGAGCCGGTTTCAGAAGTCTTAGCTTTCATTTGACTCGCATCTTGGTTTTCAAAATGAGGCATCTCAACCTTCTGCCAAGCAGCATGCTCCCTCAAAACTTCCCAACAATGCTCCCAGACAAAAGCATGCTCATACACCACTAGGTATTCTGCACACGCTCTTTGGTAAATATTGAGGTCATTCTCACCACTTCCGTGATTCTTATTAACATTGTTGTAATGATCGAGTTGTAAGTTCTGTTTGCACCAACTTCTTTTTCAAAATAATTAATAACCTTCTCCCAAAATCCCTTAGCCTTCATAGAGTTTCCCATCACGCTATTTTCAGACACATCACAACAAGCTTTGCACAACGCCACCTCTTCCTCAGCTGTCCATTTTGACGAATCATTCTTGGCATCATCCTTGGCATCATTCTTGGCATTATTCTTTTTTGCCTTTGTAGCTCGTTTCATAGGCTTCTTTGTTTTGACCGGTGACATCTCTTCGACAGGAGAGTCGTCATCATCATCATCATCATCATTTGGAACCGAATCGTGAAACGATCCGTGAGCCGAACCTTGACCCATAGAATACTCTTGAGTCGGATAACCCGACCCAGTTACCACATAAAAATCTGGATTATTGTATAATTGTTCTTCAAAATCACAAGCAGCAAGATTAATGTTGTTAACTGGAGAATACGGTTGAGGATTTGAGTGGGAAGACGTCGATGAATTCATTGTTGGACGATATAACCCTCCTGGTGATTGGAAAATAGAATTTTGGGATGAGCTTTAATGGGATTGCTTTGTTGTTGTTGGTTGTTATTATAGGGTGGGGTAAATGGACGATTTAGATAAAATGGGTTGTGAGTTTGTTGTTGTTGAGGTACTTGCGAATGATAATCAAAACTAGCGGGTATAAAATTCACGGTTGGTGATAAACCGGTTAACCGAAAATTCGGATCGGGTGTTAATTGCGGAACATTTTGTTGCAATCGGGATTTTTGGGCTTTTGGTTGAGGTGTTTTCTTAGACATTTTGAAATAACAGAAGTGTTTGAATTGTGGTTTATGTGGAGGTATTTATAGGTAAGGTTTTAAAGTTTAAACAAATTATTTTTTTTTTTATTTTTTTTTTTTTATATATATATTTTTTTATGTAGACAAACTTTAGGTAACGGTAACATATATATTTTTTCCCAACCAAACGCTCCCAACGGTAAAATCCAAACAGTTAAATTGGACGATCGTGGATCGCTTAGACAACCGAAAGACACAAAACAACGACGATCGATTGCTGGGCGATCGACACCCATAGAAGGGGCGATCGATCCCCATGTCGATCGTTGCCGTTACTGCATGCAGTCTAAAAGTTGCCGACCTACCATGTTGATGGAGATTGAATACCTAACCAATTTGTTTAATTTGAGCAGTAGGTAATCAAATTGTTTAAGATATTAATTCTCTATTTCAATAAGCTTACTTTTATGATTTATATTTTTTAATTTAGGATCAACATTATTGAGCTTTGAATTTAGAAATTGGCTATTTGGCTGTAAGTGTGTTGGACCTTATGGGATTGTAAGATAAGCTCTAAGAAATATGTTAAATATAGGCTATACAATACCTCTTTCGTAAGCGATGAGTAAAGAATATAATTAAGTGGAGATAAAACAGGAATACGGCAAAGACATACTACACCCGATGCATGACAAAATAGTATGAAGAACTAGACTAGCTTATGATTCAAGCTCTAATGAAAAGCGAAAAAACATTCAAGATATGTATTAAATCAAGTGAGTTCGTATTTTAAAATATTTTTAAATAAGGTAAACTAAAACAAAACTAATAAGGCTGTTGTTAGCAAATTCCAATAGTTAATAGTTCCTAGGCTTGATAAGTTAGAAACTCAAGATCTAGTTTTATCTGTAGTTATCTATTTGCAATTCGTAACGGAAACTCAAGCTCTGGATATGATTTACCTTCTTTTTGTGTAACCACTGCGAAAATCCCACACTAGCTTACACTATCTCTTAGAGTATTTACCCTTTTCTGCATGTAAAAATTTTTTTTATTTATTTATTTATTTGTTATTACTATCTGGGCAGAACTACTATCTCATGTGATGTAACTCACATCTTTGATAAACGTGCTCGCACGCAACCCATTTAATGTTTATTTATATAAACATTTTCCTATATCAAGTATAAAACATTATAAATTACCATTTACCACTTTACGTTAATTCGTTAACATACATTTATAACTAAACATATATTATATGATAGAAGTATTTATGAAACCCTAAACTACTATAATAATAATTATAACAATAAAACCCTAGAAATACTAAAGTATAAGTTACCTAAGTAAGGTACAAGTCACTAAAGCACAGAAACCCTAATTCCACTATAACTCCCGATAAAATCATAATTTCTCAGAAACTATTATTTTATTTACAAACCCTAGTTAATATTTTTATAAAAATATTATGTACAAGTCCCTAAAACTAATGTACAAGTCATTTAAGCATAATACTTAAATAAAAGTAAAACCTTATAAAAACTTTAAAAAATAATTATTTAAATGATATATTATGTAATGTTTTCACACAATAAATCCTAAAAATAATTTATTAAAATATTTAATATATGTACAAGTCCATAAACTCAAGGTACAACCCTCTAATGCATAAAATCATAAAAACTCATTTATATGCATTTAAAGTCCAATAAAAATTACATAAAAATTATATAAAATTAAGGAATAATTAAAATTATATTTTTCTTATTTTTCTAACCCTAGTACAATCCTCTTAAGCCTAAAGTACCACCTTCTTCAGCACAAAAATCATTTTTTCTACTTATATATAGAACTCGATATACATTTATTTAACTCATATGATTTTAAAAACCATTTCTATGAAAACTCTAGACTTAGAAACCTTAATATTACCTTAAACCCTAGAGTACCATACATTTAAGCCTAGTGTACTAACCCTTTAAGCATCCTTCGAACCAAACTCATCCAATTACCATAATATAGTTCGAATTTCATGAGGGAATAACCAAACCATGAATTTTCTTAAACCTTAAGACTTTAAAATGAAAGAATAGCATGCCTCCACATCCCCCCTCCTCTAGAAAATGGCTACTTGTATGGATATTATTCGAACACATCACCTCCCACTCCAAAGGCCGCCTTCTTCCCTCCCCCTCCTCACACATGGCACCAATAGGAAATGAACACACCTCTCATGTCCTCTCCTCATTATAAGAAAACCCTAATCTTTCATTCTATAAATAGCAACACAACTCTTACCCCATCATACCACACCAATTCGACAAACCACCAAAGCCATTCCATTTCCATTCCCTTACTAATTACAGCCCAATTATACTCTCAACACAAAGACCCTAGGAAGCTTAGAGCAGGAGTTGAGCAACTAGTGATCAAGAGTCGAACCTAAGTCCACATAAACCCTAGTCGAACCAAACCCTAAGTAAGTTACTTGAACTCTATTTTATTTCAGTTTATTTACTTTATATATCATTTAAAAACATCATTTAGTAATCTATAAAATAACAAACAAGATCAAAAACCCTAAATCTTTTCTTTTCTTTTTCTGTTCGAACCAAACAAACACCCTCTATTTGTTTTCTTTTCGATATTTTAAGAACACTAGACTATAAGACACTTACATATTGTTAAAGAAAATATTTTTAGAAGAACGTAGCAATTTGAATCATCGAAAACGGATAAACGAGTCAAAAGTTATGTCGATTTAAAGTTATATATAAACTTAATAAACTTTCTGTTACAGCAGACACGATTGAGCAAAACGAGGCATTTCTGGTCCGTTTCGTTGAAAACTTAGAACACAAAAGTTGTCCGGAACATCGTTTCCTTCAAAAAGTCTTTAGACCTCGAGTCGTAAAAACGAATAACGAATGCCATTTTTATTTAAATTCAGAACAGATTTTTAATAAGGACAGCAGCAGACCCTGTGCTTTGAACCTTAATTTCGACCCTTTAACGTGTTCCTAAAATTCTAGTTTTCGACATGGTTAAAGGTCTTTCAAAGGGCTACACATAGGAAAAAGAATCACTAAATTTCGTTGAGTATTGAATGAGGACGAGGCACTTTTTGTTGAACTATTTTTCTGTCGAGAAAACTGTGGTATCGAGCAAAACAAAAATTGTTTCTGAGGTTGTGTGTTCGAACCATGGTGTGATCTTTTGCAAAAACATTCTTAAAACACTGATAAACATTTTAGTAAAAGAGTCGTAAAAAGTTTCGTCACGAATCATAAGCAACAAAACGTTTTTGTGTGAAAAGGACATCGAATGAAATAGAATTCAAAGAAGAAAAGGACCATAAACAGTTTTGGCTATAGTACATTGCACACAAAAGTCCAACATCTAAAAGCCAATATGTACGTTTGTATATATATAGTGAATTGACATCTTGGAGCACAAGCCATTATCATGGATCGATTAGGGTTATTATACCCAAAACCGGCCAACCCACTAATGTGGGTTCTAGATCATTCTTTGCCTCTCAATTTCACTAATGGTCCTTCCTTTATTCTTTAACGATCGTTAGTCAACACTGTTAATTTACATAACGTCCGTTATGTATTATTTCGTGTCCAAATAATTAATATATGTAATAATTATATATATTAATTATTTACTTGATCATCATATGTAAAGTGTGCAATCCCTCGGTCCCGTGTTCTAATCTAGACATACACATTTAATATTTTTTCCATTAACTCTAACAGCTCCCACTTGGAAATCTATTAAAAGTGTAATGACATTGGTTAGCGTCTAGCAACACGCCAATGCCCCTAGAACAACTCGGGTGTGTGGTCTCCTGGACAAACCACTTGATGATTTTATAATCATCATACTTATCCTTTTGTTTCTAATACTACATTAATCAATATATGGATCTCAGTCATTCTTTATTAATAATTCTGTTTCTCGTTATTTATGATTCAATAAGATTACCATATCTTCTGAACTAGTCAGGGAAGATCATGGGTGCGGCCACACAAACATCTTATTAATCCCACGAGGGGCCCAGTAGTATTAAACTTCAAATTAAATTTGAAGGAACAAATCCCATTTTGACTACGAGCATAACTCATACACTTTGCAACACTTCCGAAAACAATCCGTATAGCTACCAGTTACGTATAGCGTTAAATTGAGTCACAGAAATGCACTACATGTATGAACGATTATCTGGTATCTCAAGTCTAAGGATAATTATATACATGATTTACTTAATTACAAGATCCATAAAGTAAACTCATGAAGTCGGGATAGTCCTATATTCCAATTCTTGAATATCATGTGATATTGGCATCTCAACCTTACAGTACATTCTACCAATCCTCACATTTGTCTTAATTCAATAATACTCCCATATTATTGATCGACAACGGACTATTTAGAATAACATAAGTTATTCATGGATTTAAACATGCAAATATAGGATACAATTTATTATTAATGAAAACAAACGTACCACGTACTTTAATTCATTGTAAATAATAATTGCTTAACATCCCTTATCCAAATACTAAATATAGATCAATGCATGATAATTCCCATTAAGTACTTGTTGACAAGGCATAAATCAACTAATTTTGATCTATCGGAAATTTTGAGAATACTTATTTCAATTAATGAAATTCTTGTATGTGTGCATTCATCTATCTAGATATTGCCACATACTTCATAAAATACGTGACATCCTCATCCACGAATTTATGACATTAAACTACCAAACCTTTGTAGTTAAAGTATTCTAATTCTTTAATGTATAATGCAACTATGCTCATATTAAGCATAACTAGTACGCATGACCATTAACTAGGATAAACTCCCACCATGACTAGTATTGAGTGTCATCTCAATCTTATAAGCATCATTGTATCCAAACAACAATATGCCTTTTAAAATTCCGTAAACTTTAAATATTCATCGTGTAATATTTGATATCTTCAAATCTTACCAGATTTGTCAACTATATCAATTTTGCAGCAACATGCCATATGGTTCATATTTAGAATTATGGAGCAACTCGAGGCTGAGGATGTTAATTCTAAACCATATCCATTACACTTAGCTATCTAATAATTTCAATTACGTACTAATGTTGTCAATCATCTTGCATCCAAGCATGATACAACAAACAACATGATGTACATGAAAAATCCCTGTGTCAAACTTAGATTTTATTCATGTCATATATTTTCAAAGATATGTATCTATCTAGCCATTCTAATAGATTTATCATGTTTATTAGAATCGGTTATTATACCGCTTATGTTTACTACAATAAACATATATGTTTAAGGTTGTGTGTTTATTGTCTAAATTTCCACGCGAAGTTCCATTCCAAACTAAGATTTAACATATAAATATTAATTGAATGTTACTTCCTATATGTTATACAACATTTATGAAATAAGAAAATAAATATAATACTCCCACTAGCTTTTAGGAATATCAAGACATATCTTATTTTAATTATAAATCAAAACTAGATTTAATAACTAAACACAAATATATCTCCCAGATGCATGCATTCATCCATTCACAAATGATTAGCACTTTGTATACTTCCAAAGATTATTATGAATTCAAATACTCCTTTCAATTACTTTTCGTCCTCGCACAAGTAATTATCCAAGAAAGAGTTTTGATATTTCATTATTAATTTCATATCAATGAAACTAAAAATGACAATCATAATCTTTATATATTTAATGTGGCTAGAAAGATTTTCAACCACATTTAATTTCTTAAGTGTGATTGATAATCTTTTCACACATTAAATATATATACAAAATTTTGTCCCTTATGATTTCTACTCAAAATTCAAACCTCTAGGATTTTCATTTCCTTTGTAGAAATTCATCTTCATTCTATAGTGTAACTATAGAGTTTAAGATCAACTACGTTTCCAAACTAGTTATCTTCATGGACTGCATCTAAGCATTCATAGTATGAGCAATTTGCCAAATTTAATATTCGCAATCTATCAACAGGTTTATCACAATCCTGCAACTCATAATCCTCAACATATTCTACAAATATTTGAGATATCCTTGCGGATATATGAAATTCCATCATCTTGAGATTTAACATTAACACGTTTAATCCTCATTATGACTTGCTAGTTAATTTTTAGAAGATTATGTATCTTGTAATTTTATCTCATTAAGATAAAACTCCCACTTGCCTTTTACAATTTATAGATTACCTATAAATATTTAGCAAATAGAGCAACACAACTTTGTTCTCTTTTGGGACTTTTACAAATACATATTGACAGTTCCTAATATTAATTTGTTAATGACCTACTCAAAAGTAGTCTAACAAATTCTGAACTTCAATTTTAAGACTTAATGTGATTCCTCACATTCCATAATAAATGGTGTCTTATTAATCTTCTAGGTTGGAGTCTAATTGAGTATATATCCAATCCATACTCAATTTTCTAACCTTGATATCTTTAGGAAGAATTGAAGATATAGTTATCTTAAATCAAACAATATTACAAGAGTTTGATTTTCCTAACTGAACATACCATAAACTTATGTATTTCATTAGGATAAATATTGTAAGTCAATCTTACAATATGTAAGATAAATATGTATTTCATTTTGGATTAATATTGTAAGTCAATTGCATGCTTTATAACAAGAGTGCCCTTTTACCCAAGTCACTTCATTTCTATGTCTTACCAAAAAGACATAAACTGTTATAATCCCAATGTACGTTATAAGTCATTGATCAACTCAATGACTTCTTGTATATGTCTTAAAACATAACAAGTTAACGTCTTACTTTAGTATAAGTCTTATAGCAATCAAAAGACTTCATATTTATATCTACAATATAAACATGTATAACTAAAGTAATCATGAACACCACAATTCGGTTTCAATATCTTATTTCAAGTTAATTTATTACTTCATATGTTTATGTCATTCCAAGAATACATAAACATTCAAATTATGAAGTAGTATTAGATTACTTCATTATTTATGTCATTTCAACAATACATAAATATTCATTATTTGAAGTAGTCTTATTATCATATTGACACTTGCTCTAATAATTATCTAATTTAGAAACATGCAAATTAACATAGTTTCATTGCATCAGCTGAGGCTGCTAGAAATGAAAGTATGTAATTTACCTTGTCATTAATATCTAGTAATGAAAGTAGATATTAACTCCAAGTGTTCTATTAATTAGATGTGAATAAACCACATTAGAACATCAATCTCTGACTTTGCAGTCAAGAGAACCCTTTAAATCATATCACTTTATGTTGTTGCTTGCACACAATAAAGATTTCTCCCACTTGTGCATGGAACAACATCATGCATTATATAAACAACACATCAATAGTTTGCTTATGTGATCAATATGATTGTGTCATAGATATTAGTAGATATAGAATCACCTCGTCTAGTAAGGAAACGTACACGACTATCCTTAATACCACAAGTGTCTATAATTGGAAAGTATTTATCTCAAGAGATTCTAGAGATAATCCGGGTTACTACCAAGATATCAAGACTTGTAGCTCCCACTGAATTAAAGATCACTACATGAACTCATTATTCAGTAATTACAACACAATGCTCCCACTGGATTTGACAACATTATAAGTGTTTCAAAACACAGTAAAAGCAAATAGTGTGCTGTTTACTTTCCTACACCTTTGAGTAATCCCTTACGTAATACATACTAAGGTACTCAAAGAATGTATTCTACTTTGTCAATGATGGAATATCCATCAATACAATTAACTTGAGAAAATTGGGTATGCAATTTCTTCCTCAATTAGGTCTACCATCACCTACAGTGATATGTAGCACCTTTAAATGGTTAAAGCACAACAACTAGACCAATTGCCTTTTACCAATTTTGCGGTAATAAGTCTAGCTTCTAATTTTAATAACTCCTAATACGTGCAATTTCTACAAAATTTGCCATGAGTTATTTCTTAGAATTTAGACAATTCTAATTTTCCTATTATACCTTTCTCATTCATGAAAAGGAATAGGATTAAGTCTCACTCTTCACACGGAAAGTAGACTAGGTTTATTCTTTCAGTTAAGTTGACTCTATCCAAAGACCCCTACGGGTGCAGATCAACTTTCCACTAAAGAATGCCCCACGTTTACGGTTTTAACGTTGCATTAAATACATTGAAAGAATTTGCAAAATTCAATTTTAGTATTTTCGATAATAAACTTTTCAAGACAATTAAACACCCATGGTAAATAAACATTTAACCATTTAATTTTCACTGAAAAATTTAGGATCCAAATTGACGTCGTTTCATTACATCAGCTGAGGCTGCTAGCAATGAAAGTACTCAATAAGGTAGAGCTACACTCAATTGCCAATCTTCAATTGCAATTCCTAGAATCATGGGACTTACATATTTTGCCAACATCAGTTGCAAATGTAAGCATGTTTCATCCCCAAATCTTTATGCCTTGACGCCGTTTCATCACATCAGCTGAGGCTGCTAGTAATGAAAGTGCTCAATTAAGTTAACCAATTTAGAAACATGTAAATTGACGCCGTTTCATCACATCAGCTGAGGCTGCTAGCAATGAAAGTGCTCAATTTACCTCTTGATTCCCATTCTTTGAATCATTACATCAGCTGAGGCTGCTAGCAACGATAGAATATAATCACATGTGTTTCCATATTAATTGGGTGGCATATAACTTAAATTTTAAGGGTATTTATTTTTGACGTGTAATCAAAAAATATGTACAAGATGTCATGCATTCATCTTGTATCATATGTTTTCTACAAAAACCATTCACCAATTCGTAGCTTAAAATCAACAAAATTTAATTGATGGCGTTGAGAAACTTACAACATTGCCTTAAGATGCTTCGTACTTAATTGATGGCGTTGAGAAAAAATATGTACAAGATGTCATGCATTCATCTTGTATCATATGTTTTCTACAAAAACCATTCACCAATTCGCAGCTTAAAATCAACAAAATTTAATTGATGGCGTTGAGAAACTTACAACATTGCCTTAATTGATGGCGTTGAGAAAATTTAATTGATGGCGTTGAGAAATTTAATTGATGGCGTTGAGAAACTTACAACAAAATTTAATTGATGGCGTTGAAGCACAAGCTTTACTGCTCAAACCATGTTCTATTTGCATTGGCAAAAATCTCTTCTTGGAATTTTGCATATTGAATCTCTTCAATATCTTGTCAATTTAAGCACTTTGACTTAAACCAATTAACCGCCTAGATCAGTCCCGATAGATCTTGATTCCTAGGATGTATGCTGCTTCCCCTAGATCTTTCATGGAAAAACATTTCCCAAGATAGGCTTTCACCTCATGTAAACTTGAAATGTTCTTACCCATGATCAATATGTCATCAACATAAAGAACTAGGAAAATAACATCACTCCCACTAGCTATGTGGTATACACACGGCTCATCGAAATTCTGAGTAAATCCAAACTTCTTGATTTCCTCATCAAACTTCTTCTTCCATTGTCGTGATGCCTGCTTCAATCCATAAATGGATCTTTGAAGCTTGCATACACGGTCAGGGAATTCTGGATTCACAAACCCCTCAGGCTGCGCCATATAGATGTCTTCATCTAGGCGACCATTCAAGAAGGCGGTTTTGACATCCATCTGCCAAATCTCATAGTCATAGTGTGCAGCTATGGCTATAAGAATCCTAATAGCTCTAATGTCAGCTACAGGAGAAAAGGTCTCCTCATAGTCAACACCATATGTTTGGGTAAAGCCTTTAGCCACCAAACGAGCTTTATAGGTGTGTACATTGCCATCCATGTCCGTTTTCTTTTTGAAGAGCCACTTACTCCCAACAACCTTACTTCAATCCAGACTTCATTGTCTCTCATGGATTGCATTTCCCCATTCATAGCAACCTGCCATTTATCCTTCTCAGGACTATTAATGGCAGCCCTATAACTAGTAGGTTCATCAAGATCCCCTAGTATAGTTTCCTCACACTCTACGTTTAAACATAGACGTTCAGGAGCTTTTACAGATCTTGTAGATCTGCGAATGGGTACCACTTCAACTTCAGGTGGAGGACCTAAACTTTCAGGTTCCACAGGAAGTGTGCTAGTGTTCTCAGAAGGTGACGTATCTTCTTGATCATTTTCAAGATCATATACTCTCCCACTGAATTCTTGAGCCAAGAAACTCTCCTCAAGGAATTCACCATACCTAGCCACAATGACTTTGTTCTCAGGTGGGAAGTAAAAGTAGTAACCCCTCGTTTCCTTAGGGTATCCTACGAAGATACACTTAACAGATCTTTGTTGGAGTTTATCAGGTGAGTCACGCTTAACAAACGCCTCACAACCCCAGACCTTTAAGTAAGACAAGTTGGGAGCCTTTCCAGTCCATAATTCATATGGAGTCTTATCAACCTTCTTAGTTGGAACCATATTCAATATGCGAACAGCACTTTCAAGAGCATAGTCCCAAAAGGATAAGGGAAGAGTTGTAAGATTAAACATAGATCGTACCATATCAAGCAATGTACGATTTCTCCTTTCAGATACACCATTTTGATGTGGAGTATAAGGAGATGTGAGTTGCTGGACAATGCCACACTCAGCTAGATAATCTTTAAACTCTTGGTTTAAATACTCACAACCACGATCGGATCGAAGAGCCTTAATCTTCTTACCGAGTTGTAATTCTACTTCACTTTTAAACACCTTAAATGTCTCAAAGACTTCATGTTTGTGTTTAAGTGAATAAACACAACCATAACGACTATAGTCATCCGTAAAGGTTAGGAAGTAGGAAGCACCACGTTTTGACACATGTCTAAGTGGACCACACACATCAGTGTGTATCAATCCAAGTAGATCTGAAGCTTTTTCCATATTGCTATGAAAAGGTTTCTTCGTCATCTTCCCAGATATGCAAGATTCGCATTTATCAACTGAATCATCATTGATATTTTGCAAAAGCCCATCGCGTTGCAGCTTTTCCATGCGTTTCTTGCCTATATGAGCAAGACGAAAGTGCCAAAGATAAGACGAATCCAAGTTCGACTTGATTCTCTTATTGCCAATGTTATACATAGAATTATTTCCATTGGATACACGATTTTCCATATCTATCTCAAACACACCATTTAATGGAATTGCATTAAAGTAAAAAACAGAATTTAAAGAAACCAAAATTCCATTATTATTAAATGTGTGCTCAAAACTAATATCCAACAATAAAGAAACTGAAACAACACCGCTAACAATAGACGGTGCATAATGACAATTGTTCAATACTAAAATTAAACCCGAAGGTAAAAGTAAGTCAAATGTCCCTATGGCTTCAAGTGCTGCACGTATGCCATTGCCCACGTACAAGTAGCATTCCCCATACTTCAACTTCTTAGCTCCTCTAAGCCCCTGCGATGTATTACAAATGTGAGTACCACATCCTGTATCATATATCCAGGCATTTTGCTTACGAGGAAAAGAAAATGTTAGCATTTATTTTATGCTATTTAGGAAGTGATGGTCATTTGCCGTTTAGAATTAATGTGTCGTGTATAATATGTATTTTGTTTAGTGGGCTTATAGCATTAGTAATGTTTGTAAGTTAATTATATGTGTAGTGTAATTATTAAGCCCACATTAGATCCATTGTAAAAGCCCACCAAGCCCACTTGGTTGGCTGTGTTTCATTTAAACCACACACACTCTTCACAGTTAGGATGCCTCATTTTTAGATAAGAAAAGAGTGTGTGTGTGTATCCAAGTCTCACCCTAGTCCATGTATTATCTTCATTGTTGAATATAATCATTCGACTAGAAATTTAACCATACGATCCATACTACTCTTATTGTTCTTATATTGTTTGTGAGTGTCATCATTAAGTGTTCATATGTATGTTAAAGAAGGAGATTCATGGTCTACAAGTGGTATACATGAGCCAATCTTCAAGGTAGAAGGTTTGTTAGTTTGGTTTGTTTAAAAAAAAAAATTTACCCACTGTTGTTTTTTTTTTGCTTCTAAAAACGTGACTTTGTGGTGATTTTCTCTTGAAATCAAATAGCAAAACACTTACAAGGTTGTGTTTATAATACTCAGTGAGTATTTATCTTTTGGGAAAAGAAAAAGTGCAATATTTTTGATGTTCGTACCTTGTTTGATCGAAAAAGTATAAAGGTTGAATCACTTTTGTGTTATTGAATATTTTATGTGAGATATTATAGATATTATTGGTTCAAGTGTGATAAGTGTCAGGAATATTGCAAGTTGGTGAAAGGTTGTAAGGCATCACGTGGGAAGTGTCTCAAAAGTCAACAAAAGTGGCCAAAAAGCAGAATTCTGTCGCAATTCAGTGGTTCTGTCGCAATTGACTGCTTCTCGCAATTGCTGCTTCTATCGAAATTACTGCTGGTCTATCGGAATTGGCAGAGTCTCGCAATTCAAGCAGAATTTCGCAATTCATCTTTTTATCGCAATTCATCAGTCTCGCAATTGTAGCAGTTTTATCGCAATTCAAGCAGAATCTCGCAATTGTTGCATTTTATCGCAATTGCATCTCGCAATTCCACTGAAGTATCGCAATTGTGCACTGGTTTCGCAATTCAAAGGTTTTCTCGCAATTGTATCTCGCAATTCAAGTTGAGTATCGCAATTGGAGCTATTTTATCGAAATTGGTCTCGCAATTCACATTTTGAACTCGCAATTGATGCAATTTTTGGAATTGGCAACTTTAGTCCTTGTACTTTCAGCTGCAATAGGATATCTTTCGGATTAGACACTTTTGGCCCTCGCAATTGTGATTAAAAGACTTCAAAGTTAGATAACTTTTAAGGATTTGATTCGAACGTAATTTCGTCAACTCGAAAGTGAACTCGGTATTTTTACTCTTGTATAAGAGTGTAAAATACTTCGACAAACGGTTATCTACCCTTTTGTATAAAAGTGGTAGATTTTATATAAATTACGAATTTATATAAATAAGATATTTTTCTATCTAAATTATATTTTGCCATATTTTGTATAAATATTGGTCAAATTGTAATTTCTCTAGAAAGTGTCGTGTTTATCTAAATTGTAATTTACATAACTTTTTGTCGAAATTGTAATCTTTTGACTTTGTCTTAATTATACTTGAATCAAGTTTCGCAACGTTATTTAATTTGTTACAACATCAACGATCATCAACAACAAACCAAATCATCATCATCAAGTTCAAGTTCAACCTTCAACGAAAACAACTTCTATTTTGTTGAAACGATCCTCAATCCACTTTATCATACCATATCTTAAAGATGACTACACAACAAGACATTCATGCCGCAGGTTCAGAAAACCGACCTCCAATGTTAGAAAAAGGTGGTTACCTTCCATGGACGAGTCGTATGAAAAGATACATGAAAACCAAGCCTCTAGGACAAGGTAAACTCCTGATCAAATCCATAGAGGAAGGTCCATTCGTGCCTCGTCAGATTCAAGTCACAGCTGGGAATCCTGATGCAAGACCTCCAATTAAAGCAACCTTCCGGACTCAAACGGAAGAGGAATACACATTGGCAGATCAGAAGCAAATTGAAGCAGATGACATGGCAATGCATTTAATCCAACTTGGTTTACCACAAGAAATATTCTGTGCTGTAGACAGTTGTGAAACTGCTTATGCAATGTGGGAACGAGTAAAAAGACTCTGCTATGGTACAGACATTGGTAAACAAGACGTGGAAAACAAGCTTCTGACTGAATGGGAGAAGTTCACATCCACTCCAGCTGAGCAGATTGAATCTTACTACACACGGTTTTGTACTCTAATGAATGAGTTGATCAGACACAATTTGGATCATAAACAAATTGTTCAGAACATCAAGTTCATCAACAACCTTCCAGAAGAATGGGGACGATATGTTACTATTGTCAACCAAACTCAAAACCTTCACGAGGTGAACTATGATCAGCTCTATGACTTCCTAAAACAAAACCAAAAAGAGGCAAATGAAGTCAGAACAGAGAAACAAGCTAAACAACAAGATCCTCTTGCACTCATAGTCCAATCACCTACACCTACAACAGTCAATGCACAACCATCATCATCTTCATCCCAACAATTCTTGCAACAACAATTCAATCCTCAAACACCGTTCTACCCACAACAACAACATGTAATCCCACAACAACAATATCCGCAACACCCAGATCAACATGATCAGGATGAGTCAACTGATGCTTTGACTCAAGCTTTTGCCTACCTATCAAAAGCATTCCAAGGACGCTACTCCACACCCACCAACAACAATCAACGAATCTCATCGAACACTCGCAACAAGCAGATTGCACAGCCGAGTTTCAACATGGGACAGCAAGGTCAGATGGTTGGGGGATATGGGAATCAGCAGGGATATGCTCCAAGATATCAGATGGGTAATCAGAATGCAGGGCAGTATGTTGGTAATCAGATGGGTCAGTTTGCAGGGAATCAGATGGGTAATGCTGTTGGTAATCAAAGGGTACAGAATGCTGGGAATCAGTTTGGGAATGTTGCTCAGGGAGCTGGGAATAGGAATCAGGGTAATATGATGAAGTGCTTCAACTGTCAGGGCATTGGACACATGGCTAGGAACTGTCCAGACAAGCCAAATAAGAGGGATCCAGCTTACTTGCAGAAAGCATTAATGTTGGCAAACAAGGAAACGGCTGGGCTTCAGTTAAGTGCAGAAGAGAATGACTTCATGGCTATTATGGATGCTTCAGAAGATCTTGAAGACATCGATGCAAACTGCATTTTTATGGCTAATCTTCAGGAGGCAAAGTACGACACAGATTCAGAAGCACCTCCTGCTTTTGACACTAATGCGGCTTCTGAGGTACAACCATATGCTACATGTCACGATAATGAAATGTTTGATATGTCACCTCAAAATGAACAGTATCTTGAGACTCCTAATCTCATTTATGATACATACATGGACGAACCAAGTTGTAGTAATACTAATTTGGTAACTCCAGATATGGATCCTAATGATGAATTCGAGTCACAGCATACTGATAATGATGAGGAAACACGTGCTATGTTTGAATCATTATTGCATAATTGTAGTATTGAAATTGAGAAAGTTAAAACGGTCAATCGCGAGGTTAAGGCCGCGAATGAAAATTTGACCGCTGAGCTTGAGAGTTATAAGGTGAATGCAAGAGCTTATGATTTTCATAACGAAAAACAGTCAGAACTTGAGGTTAGCTTAAGAGATTCTGAGTTAAGAGAGAAACATTTGCAAATAAAATTTGACACTCTCGATGTTAATTTGAATTTGCAAATCAAATCTCTTAACAAAGAAATTTCTGAACTAACCAACCAACTTTCAAAACAAAAATCAACTTATTCCAATCTTGAAAAAGAAAAGAAGGAGTTGAATGAAAGGTTTTCAAAACGTGAAAAAGATCTTCAAAAAGAGATCACTGACAAAAAGGAAACCATTGCAAAGTTGGAAGATTTACTTGTAAAAACGGGTCATTCTGCACAAACAATTAACTTGTTAATAAATGATCCAAACCCGATTTTACATACATTAAAGAAAACGGCTATCGGTTATGAAAACCCTTATTATCTCAAGAAAGCTCAGCAAAATCAGAATGTGTTATATAATGGTAGTGTGCTAAATGATAATCATGATCCGATTGAGATTTATGATTCGGATGACACGATTGAGCGTACTGAAAAGAGACGTGTCAAAATGAGACAAATGAACCCAGAAATTAAACCAATTGATTATAACAAGCTTAACACAGAATCTGGGGTTCATCTTGTTCAAAAGAAGTCACATCTGTTTTTTCAAAAACCAGTGGTTTTCACAAAACAAAAAACTGTCTCAAAACATCTGTCTAACATCGAACAAATGGCATCTACAAACACTTGTGAAACAAGTGCGGCTAGACTATATTTGGTTGATCTTAAACAGAGAATTGAAACACTTCAAAGTATTGTGGCATCCAAAACAAACAGTAACAACAAAGATTGGCTTTCAAGATTTCAGACTGAACTAAAAGGAATGTTTGAACAAGACATTAATCCACACATTGATGCAATCTATGCGGTTGTTCAAAATGTGGAAAATAATCTTTTAAAAGAGTCTGCAGAATTCGTTAAGGATCACAAATCCTTAGTGAAGGAAGCAAATGAATACTTGGAACACATAAAAGTTTTGGAAATGCAAAATGACTCTCTCTCTTTCGAAGCTCTATCGACCGACATCATGTCTATTATTTTCCAAACATATTCTGTGGAGGATGATGAAACACTTCGAGCTGAGACTTCTCAAATTGTTGAAAAATATGAAAAGGCACTTTTAAAGCTTGAAAAACAAAATTGCACATATTTTAAACAACTTGATACGAAAAAGGAAGAATGCAAGTATGACAAACTGTCGTATGAGCGTTCTTACAAAAACATGCAAGATCAAATAAATCTTTTGAAGTCTCAGCTTGCAAGTCAAAAAGGGCAGGGTGAGGAAACTACGGGTATTGCACCATTAACCCCCTTGCCTAATGAGAAACAAAAAGGGAAAGCTGTTGTCAAGAACACTAATGTGATAGCACCTGGCCTTTATAGGATTAGTCCCACTACTGCGTCTGCCTCTACATCTAAAACATATAGGGCGATAGACAAAAGTATTAAAGATAATCCAAACGAGATTAGGACTACTAAAACAACATCTCAGGACAACAACATAAATTCTAATGAGTGTGCCTTACCTTCTACAGGATTAGAAAGCAACTCTAGGAGCAGAAGACAGACTAGGAGCAATATCAAGAAACCTAGTGTCCCACCTGTTTCTGAGAGTCCAAGCAAGAAAGTAGAAGAACACCCTAGGAATTTAAAGCTTTCCAAGAAGAAACATGTATCATCTAGTTGTAATGATAAGACTCCTGTTTCTAATGCATGTAATGATTCTGATTGTTTAATGCAAAAGAAAACTTTGTCTGTAAATGCTTGTGATGATAATGTTTCTAATGATGTGAAAAAGAATGATATGCCTGAACAGAAAAAGGTTCCTTTAGTAACTAAGGCTAAGTCTAGATATATTCGAAGACTTATTGCAAAAGCTAGAAAAACCACTAGTAGCCTATTGCCTAAGGATCACTCTAAGTTTTGTGCATGGAAACCAACGGGTAGAATGTTTACACTCAAGAATGGCACATTAGAAATAATTCCCAATGCATATAAGGAAAACAGTTCTAAGTGTAATTCACCTGTTTCATCTAACCCACTGGAACCAAATGTTACACGGTTTCCATATACAAATTCTTCTGTTCTTCTCAGGTCATTGAAATCTGTCTTTGGATCGTCGACTCGGGTTGCTCCAAGCACATGACCGGGAATCTAAAGCTGCTGATCAATTTTGTGTGGCAGTTCATGGGGACTGTACGGTTTGGGAATGATCATGTTGCAGCTATTCTGGGTTATGGAGATCTTCGGTTTGGAAATTATCTGATCACTCGGGTTTACTATGTCGAAGGGTTGGGACACAATCTGTTCTCTGTCGGACAGTTTTGTGATGCTGATTTAGAGGTGGCATTTCGGAGAAACACTTGCTTTGTCAGGAATTTGGTTGGGGATGATCTCTTAATTGGGGATCGTGGCACCAATCTTTATGCAATTGACATAAACCAAATGGCCTCTTCATCACCTATTTGTCTCATGACCAGGGCAGGTGAAACAAAATCCTGGTTGTGGCATAGACGCTTGTCCCATCTGAACTTTGACACGATCAACAAGCTTGCCAAAGACGACATCGTCTCCGGTCTTCCTAAATTCAAATACACCAAAGAACACCTATGTCCATCATGTGAGCAGGGAAAGAGCAAAAGAGCAACATATAAACCTAAACCCGTACCTAGTTCGGTTGATAGGTTGCATCTGTTGCACATGGACTTATGTGGCCCGATGAGAGTTCAAAGCATTAATGGGAAGAAGTATATTCTTGTAATTGTTGACGACTATTCAAGATATACATGGGTGAAGTTTTTGAGATCAAAAGATGAAGCACCAAGCACCATCATCACCTTTCTGAAGCGGATTCAAGTTCTACTTCAAGCTCCAGTTAGGATAGTAAGAACGGATAATGGCACGGAATTTGTCAATCAAGAGTTAAGAACATTCTATGAAGAAACTGGTATTACTCACCAGACATCAGCGGTTAGAACTCCACAGCAGAATGGGGTAGTTGAAAGAAGGAATCGAACCCTTGTAGAAGCTGCTCGCACTATGCTGATTTATTCCAGTGCACCACTATTCTTATGGGCTGATGCTGTTTCTACTGCTTGTTTTACTCAAAACCGATCCCTAATCCATCCAAGATTCAATAAAACCCCATACGAACTTGTCAACAACCGAAAACCAGATATTTCTTATCTTCATGTATTTGGCGCTTTATGCTATCCAACAAATGACAGAGAAGATCTGGGAAAGTTGAAGGCTAAGGGTGATATTGGAATCTTTATTGGGTATTCTGAAAACTCGAGGGCATTCAGGGTGTATAACAGGAGAACGAAAAAGATCATGGAGTCGATGAATGTGAAGTTTGATGAAATTTCACAAATGGCTTCTGAGAGACTCGCTCTAGAACCCGCGCTTAACCCGATGACTTCCGGACATATCAGTTCGGGACTCGCACCTCAAGGAGCTCAATCAACTCATGATGAACAACCCACATCTCAAGAAATGGATAATTTCTTCGAGTTCATGTACGATGAATACTATGGTGGCGCTTCGAAAAATGCATCTAACCAACATTCCGCTGCAACCACTCAACATCAACAACCACCACCAACACCACCAATTCCAGATGCATCCACAACATTCGAAGCTGACGCACCACCTCCCTCGACATCAACATCATCTACATCTACTCCAGCAACTCCATTCATTGAAATTGTTCTACCAAGAATTGATGAGCAAGAACAGAATAATACTGTGTTAGACGAAGAAGTCTTTGAAAACCCGTTTGGAACGGAATCTGGTGAATCATCTTCCAGATTACATGAACCGTATAACACACAGTCTTTCAGTCCAAGGTACCCTTCAACATTACAGTGGACAAAAGACCATCCGATTGAACAGGTTATTGGTGAACCCTCAAGACCAATTCAGACGAGAAAACAACTTCATACCGATTTCGACATGTGCATCTATGTCTGCTCAGTCAGTCTCATAGAACCTAAGAACATTCGGGAAGCAATGGCAGATAATGCCTGGATTGAAGCGATGCAGGAAGAACTTCTTCAATTTCAAATCCATGACACCTGGGATTTAGTTCCAAGACCAATTGACAAACTAGTCATTGATCTTAAGTGGTTATGGAAAAACAAAAAGGATGAAGAAATGACTGTCATTCGCAACAAGGCTCGTCTGGTGGCAAAGGGATACAGACAGGAAGAAGGAATAGATTTTGAAGAGTCATTCGCACCGGTTGCAAGGCTTGAAGCTGTCAGGATTTTCTTAGCTTATGCCGCTCACAAGAACATCACGGTTTATCAGATGGACATCAAGACGGCGTTCTTGAATGAAACTCTGAAAGAAGAAGTGTATGTGAGTCAACCAGACGGTTTCGTTGACAAAGATCATCCGGAATACGTCTACAGGCTAAAGAAGGCAATCTATGGTTTGAAACAAGCCCCACGGGCGTGGTATGACGAGTTATCATCTTTCTTGTTGTCAAATAATTTCACCAAAGGAACGATTGATCCGACTTTGTTTACAAGAAAATACAAAAATGACATTTTGATTGTTCAGATTTATGTGGACGACATAATATTTGGGTCCACTAATTCGAAACATTCAAAACATTTTGCAAATCTCATGAAAAGCAAATTTGAAATGTCCATGATGGGTGAATTAAAATTCTTTTTAGGCTTACAAATTCATCAATCCCCACGTGGAATTTTTCTAAATCAAGCTAAATACACAATTGAGATTTTGAAAAAACATGGTATGGACAATTGTGACTCTGTTGGTACTCCTATGGTCACTTCACCAAAAATTGGCGCTGACCTATATGGGAAACCCATGGATCCGAAGAAATATCGGAGCATGATTGGTTCTCTCATGTACCTAACTGCAAGCCGACCAGATATACATTTTGCTGTGTGTTTATTAGCACGGTTTCAGGCAAGGCCTACCGAACTTCACCTCCAAGAGGTTAAACGGATCTTTAGATACCTACGAAGAACCATTAACATGGGACTTTGGTATCCGAAGGATTCGGAGTTTACACTAATTGCCTTTTCAGATGCCGATCATGCTGGATGCCAAGTTACAGCGAAAAGTACATCAGGCGGAGCGCAATTTCTGGGAGAAAAGCTAGTAGGCTGGTCATCAAGAAAACAAGATTGCACTGCTTTATCAACAGCAGAGGCCGAGTATGTGTCTCTATCTGCGTGTTGTGCTCAAGTCCTTTGGATGAGAACACAACTCACGGATTATGGTTTCTCTTTCAACCGCATACCTTTGTATTGCGATTCAAAAAGTGCCATAGCCATCTCGTGCAACCCAGTGCAACACTCGAAGACCAAGCATATTAGAGTCCGCTACCACTTCATAAAAGAGCACGTTGAAGAGGGTACTGTTGAATTGTTTTTCGTTAAGACTGATTACCAGCTCGCCGATCTATTTACTAAGGCCCTCCCAAAAGAGCGGTTTGAAAACTTAGTTCGTCGAATTGGAATGCGGAGCCTAACTCCCGAAGAGTTAGAAAGTCTTCTCGAATCTTATTGATTTACTTCATAAAGCTTCGCATGTAAATATTTCTGTAAATATTTTGGTAAACATTTTTTTTGTAAATGTTTATGTATATATTTTTGGTAAATATATACATACCTTTTAAAAAATCAAAATATAAAAATAGAAAATTTGAAAAAGCCATAAAAAATATAAAACAACAAAAACCAAAAATATTCTTCTCACGACATGTCTCTTGTCTAATCAATATTCTGTACGTACTTAGAAATGTCATTCAACAATGATACGGGTATTTACAGATGCTTGAGCGAGAGTTATTTTTTATGTTTTTCTAAAACATGTCGTTTCTCAAATTTTCTTCATAACGGCTTTCGTGCATTTCAGTACGAAACCCGCGCTACATTGAATGACTTCTGATTATTTCCGATCAGGACTCGCAATGTTAATGGCGAAAAGCTAAAACCCGTGAGCACTTAATCAAAATTGTTTCAAAAGATTTTTCAAAGTCTTTTTTATAAATTTTGTGCTCACAACAACTCCCTCGAAGACCACTAAATGCTTTTAAACTCAAAAGTTTAACCATTTGCTTTGATTAAGGGGGAGTATAAAAGAAACTGTTCCATTTTTCATGCTAAAATCAGTCCGTCTCTCCACAAAAAGTTTCATTCTAATCAACTGTTTTCAAAAATACCACTTCATGCTATTTTTGAGGGGGAGATTAAGTGTTTATATATGGGGGAGAGGACGTGATTAAAATGTGATCTAAAAGAAGCTTTATCGTTTGAATCTCAAAACGAGTTCTTTAAAAAGACTCAGCATGAACCCTCGAATTGACGAAACTAAATGTCCGTTCTCGAAAAGACATGTCCTGGACGGGTAATAATTTCAAGCTGGTTTACCAGTGATGCAAGTGTGTCTCGCAAAAGACTTGTCTGAGTAGAATGTACCAATTCGAGAGATGATCTTTGAATATGACCGGGACGGGTAATAACTTCAAGCTAGTCTAACTAGTGATGTAAGCGTGTCTCGCGAAGGTCATGTTCATTGAAAGTCGATCATTTCAAATGTGCGAACTCTACCCAACATGTGCAATTTATTTCAAAAATGCATGAGCACATGTGAAGGGGGAGTGTTTCAAAAATGTAAAACTCTCGATGTGTTAATAAAATGTGTTTTTCTCATAAACACGTTGAGAGATTTTCACAAGGTTTAATGGCATGTGACAAATAATCTAGGATAATCATGGAGTAATAAAGTGATTATTGTTAGGTTATGTCCAATGATCCGCCAGAACCGGAGGGATCTACCCAAGGACTATTCCAATAGTTTAGCATTAGAAGTCCTTAGGAAAGATTGAAAAAAAGGAGTATAATGAGAAAGGAGAAAGAAGGGGTTGAAGAATGAAAAAGAAAAGTTTTTGTAAGGGTGAAAAGAAATAGCCCTCCATGAAAACTTAGGTCAGAAACCGGGTCAATACATCTGCTATCGGTACTCACTAAGGTGATACTGGTATTGAAGACAAGACGTCATGGACCTAGTGACGCAATGCACCACCCCTCCTATCCACTCAGATATCTCTTAAAAGATATTTGTTTCATTTCTCACGGAGAACACTACATAATCTATCGACCTCTCACTCCGAGATGTGTTGATATTGAAAAGGTGGCACTCTGCTCCATGCCTCCGACGACTAAAATCAAAACGCACATAATTGAGTCTAGAGACATGAGATTCATCAAAGATCTCTTAGGAACACTTCCTATGAAATACACTTGTGTTCATCCAAAGGATACAAGTTGTATGAGTCTTAATGAGATCTAAGGATCTTGCCTAACGACATGATGGCCAAAGGACGAATTATTGCTAACTGTTTTATGCAGGTACCGACGAAAGTCTATCCACCATCATCATCTACAACGACGACGTTTCAGGACAGAAGATGTAGATCAAGGCAAGAACACTCAAAGATGACTCTTTGAAGATCACAGTGCATAAAGGAACATTGATTGAAGAATGTTATACATTGACACACGAAGTTCAAGACATCAAATGCAAAAGACCAATCACGGGAGCATCATTGATATGACCATCCCTTAGGGGGAGATTTTTAGCATTTATTTTATGCTATTTAGGAAGTGATGGTCATTTGCCGTTTAGAATTAATGTGTCGTGTATAATATGTATTTTGTTTAGTGGGCTTATAGCATTAGTAATGTTTGTAAGTTAATTATATGTGTAGTGTAATTATTAAGCCCACATTAGATCCATTGTAAAAGCCCACCAAGCCCACTTGGTTGGCTGTGTTTCATTTAAACCACACACACTCTTCACAGTTAGGATGCCTCATTTTTAGATAAGAAAAGAGTGTGTGTGTGTATCCAAGTCTCACCCTAGTCCATGTATTATCTTCATTGTTGAATATAATCATTCGACTAGAAATTTAACCATACGATCCATACTACTCTTATTGTTCTTATATTGTTTGTGAGTGTCATCATTAAGTGTTCATGTGTATGTTAAAGAAGGAGATTCATGGTCTACAGAAAATAATTCAACCATAAAAATACCTGAAGTGCTTTCGCCATTTGCAGCCTTGGCATTTTTATTCTTGTGACACTCCTCAAGGAGCAATGGACAGTCCCTCTTCCAATGTCCAGGAGTGTTGCAGTGGTGACAAGAAGCCGTATCCTTCTTGGGATAATCCTTCTTTGCAGTAGGATTCTGCTTCTTGGGCTTCTGCTGATAGGTCACAATCTGCTTGCCCTTGTCAGCTTTAGCTTTCCCTTCCTTGTTCGCTTTCTGCGGTTTACTGGGCTTAGCGATCCTACCACCTCTAATTGCCATCACAGCAGGTGTAGGCGCCTTCTTAGAGAGTCCTTTCTCATAGTCAATAAGGATTGCATGCAAATCACTAATCGTCTTCCCCGTGCAATGCATATTGAAGTTGCGCACAAACTCACCATACAACTCCTCATTGAGGGATCGATTGATGAGGCCAACTTTCACATCTTCCACGTACCCGCATCCGAGTGTGTCCAATTGGTCAAGATATCCTTTCATCTCCAATACATGGGCACTCACGGGTTTAGTTGCATCCTGCTTACACTTGGCCAGAGAATCCAATATATCATACAACTCTGCCATAGGTGGTTTTTCAAACATTCGTTTGAGCTCATTTATCATGTCCATCGGACCATAATTCTCAAACTGTTTTTGCAGCTGAGTATCCATCCCCGATAGCATGAGACAAGCCACATCATTGTGCTTGTCATAAGCATTGTTTAACTCTTCAAGTTCAGCATTTGTGGCAGTAGCAGCAAGAGGAGCAACAGGAAGAGGCTCACTAAGATATTCAAAATGTTTGGCCATTCTAAGAACAATCCTTAGATTACGGTACCAATCGTTGAAATTTTTAGTCCCAGTCAACTTCTCTCTTTCAATCATCATTTTGAAAGCAGAGCTCATGTTTGTCATGTTCGTGTTGTCGGGTTGGGCCATTTCTACAGAAAAAGTTCAAAAGTTAGTACTTTCGATAATAAATTTTTTTCAAGAAAATTAAACACCCATGGTAAATAAACATTTAACCATTTAATTTTTACTAAAAAATTAGGATCCAAATTGACGTCGTTTCATTACATCAGCTGAGACTGCTGGCAATGAAAGTACTCAACAAGGTAGAGCTACACTCAATTGCCAATATACAATTGCAATTCCTAGAATCATGGGACTTACATATTTTGCCAACAACGGTTGCAAATGTAAGCATGTTTCATCCCCAAATCTTTATGCCTTGATGCCGTTCCATCACATCAGCTGAGGCTGCTAGTGATGAAAGTGCTCAATTAAGTTAACCAATTTAGAAACATGTAAACTTGACGCCGTTTTATCACATCAGCTGAGGCTGCTAGCAATGAAAGTGCTCAATTTACCCTTTGGTTCCCATTCTTTGAATCATTACTTTCAGCTGAGGCTGCTAGCAACGATAGAATATAATCTCAGGTGTTTCCGTATTAATTGGGTGGCATATAACTTAAATTTTAAGGGTATTAATTTTTGATGTTATGTTATCAAAAAATATGTACAAGATGTCATGCATTCATCTTGTAACATATATTTTCTACAAAAAAAACATTTACCAATTCGCAGCTTAAAATCAACAAAATTTTAATTGATGGCGTTGAGAAACTTACAACATTGCCTTAAGGTGCTTCGTACTATTTCATGGTGTACTAGGTATGTCTAATATTGACGCACAGGCGAGGGAGGGGCAAATGTCCGCCAAAGCTAATTAAAAACGCGTCCCTTTCGGATGACAATTTAATGTCAAGCCTCCTTATACCCACTTTATAGTTTGTCAATATTAGGTCCGCCGCTTCGACCACTTTTGTACAGTCGCATCAATCAATTAAAACTTTAAGATTTAAAGCTTAAAACATTTATGTAGTAAATTATTAAATTGCTAGTCTCGCCTGGGAGCAAATTACCGTGCGAAGCGAACCACTATCGGCACATAAGACTTGGCAATAAATAATTTACCACAAAGGTTTCATAGTTATTAGGTTCATTTATTTTTATTGAAAAAATTACCCTCTTTGATGTTTCCAATCCATCATAATTAAAACACAAAGATCAAGTAATTAAAAAATAAACAAACACTTAATAACACATATATGATCATATACAATATCATATAGCCACATGGACCACAGACGCCAAATAACTTGGCCGCGTAAGTTTTACATAATTAAATACCACATAGCACATAACCGATTAATTAATATATTTAATTAGGGTCTTCCCTAATTTTAGATTTATCATAAAAAAACATGTAGCAAATAAACAAACCCTAATCCATAATTCCTTGCATGAAGAATTATGGATCAACCAAGATCGTAACCCTAATTACTCAAATAAACACATAGCACATCATGTTCTTAATTTAGGGTTACAACTAATAATAATTAGTTAAAATAAGGGTCGAAACCCTAACCCTAAATTCTATTCGATTTTAATTAGAATGTTTTCTACAAAAACAAACCCTAATAAATTAAAATCGACATTAACATGTGTATCTAAATCAAGATTTGATTTTAATTGTGTGTTTAAGTAATTCATTAAAATGTTAAACGGGCTCATGATGCCACTGTTGGAATTTAACTAGCATGATCAACATCTAATTAAATAAACACATCAAGAGTACACATATAGCGGAAGCAAGATCGTATTTAACACGTATAAAGAATTACATAAAAGTAAATTAGAATTACCTTGAGATCCTAGCAAGAACAAGGATCAATTCTTCTCTTCTAATCACAAGATCAACAAATATGATTAACGTGGATCCCCTTACCGTTTTGAGCCACAATCTAAGAGAATTACTATAGTGAGTAATTACCGAACTCTTGTACACACGTACTATAACCGATCAAGCAATGATGCTAGTGATTAGACACGTAAACCAAAAACAATTTTTTGCTACACAAAAATATGGATCGACTACCAAAGGGATAGTTCGACCGGTTTGAAGACAAGGAGAAGAAAACACAAGTTCTAGGGTTATAGTATTGCACAAGGTAACCTTAAACAATAACCCTTGAATTGTATTTATAGTGTTTGGATATCTTGCTTCCCAAGATGGATCGATTAGGGTTATCTAAACCCTTAGGCCGATCGGCCAAGCTTGGTCTCCAAGCTTTCTAGATCCTTCCAATCTCCTTTTGCACTAATAGTCCTTTAACTATTCCCTAACGGTCGTTAGTCAACACCGTTAGTTTACATAACGTCCGTTATGTTTCATTTCGTGTCCAAATAATTAATATACATATTAATTATTTACTTGATCATCATACGTAAAGTGTGCAATACCTCGGTCCCGTGTTCGAATCTAGACATACATGTTAATATTTTTCCATTCAACTCTAATAGTTTTTCCATCTTTAAAAGAATTCTCGCCTATATTTTTTTTCTTTTCCGCCAAGTCACTCTTATTGCTCATAGGAGGTGTACGGAATCCATGGCTCAAGTGACTGTTCATGTTTGTTTCTCTGATTTTGAAGTCGGAGTTATTGACATGTGAACGCTCAGTTGCTGATAAACCCTAATTACATGCCATTAATGTTTCTTTGAAAATGTAATCATTACGAGAATGATTGACAGTCTTAGCATATGGCATTGAAGCGGTATCTAAATTTCTTAAGAACACAGAATGTTGATCAAGTCCTACCATGTTTGCTATAGTTCTACATTGAGGGCTAGAATATGCAGGAAGTGCAACAACCTCAACACGGTTGACATCTAAAGTACCAATGTCTGATAATCTATCATTGAGATCATCATCAAGGAAACTATCAGTACTATTCCCAATAATTATAGAGTGCGTTCTTTTTTTTTTTTTTTTTTTTTTTTTTTTTTTTCATTTCATGTTTGTAGAGCAGAGTATAATGCCAACTATTTTTTAAGAAACAACGGGAAACGAAAAAGACATCAAAATCAATAGTATGTTGAAGCCTACGTAAGATTATTGCAAGCAATTAACAGGAGCAGACGGGCTGAAGTGAATTAATGAGAGGACACTTGCAGGTTACTTATTAACATTGATGTGTGCTGTCAAATATCAACTAATAAAGGCGCAACTGAAATGAAATTTTATTAAAGTTTTTTTTTACCTTTTTATACCCCTAATCCATAAACATCATCCATTCACCTGCTGTTGTTTTAGTTAAACATTGTAGAAAAGTTAAGTTGACTTACAATTGAGAGACTGGAGGGCAACAGAAGGTGTAAAAATTTATCAACCGAATTTAAAGGTTGCAATAATGGATGATAAAGAAAGAAAAATGGAATATAGAAAAAAGAGTTAATTGCATTTTTGGTCCCTGTGGTATGGCTAAATTGCATATTTGGTCCTTAAAACTTTGAAGTGCACTGAAGGGTCCCCATTTTGAAGTTCTTGTTTCATTTTTGGTCCCTGTGGTATGGCCAAATTGCAGATTTGGTCCCTAAAACTTTGAAAGTGAACTGAACGTCCCCATTTTGAAGTTCCCGTTGCATGTTTGGTCCCCTGGGCCTAGATGACATTAACATTTTAGGGACCAAATCTGCAATTTGGCCCTACCACAGGGACAAAAAATGCAACGGAAACTTTAAAAATGGGGACGTTCAATGCACTTTCAAAGTTTTAGGGACCAAATATGCAATTTGGCCATACCACAGGGACCAAAAATGCAATTAACTCTAGAAAGAAAGAGAAAGGTAAGCTGCTTTTAGTTGGCGAACATTTTACTAAAAAAAAATTCATATGAAAATGTAAAAATTGAAAATATACACTTTTTTCGTAACGGTTAAAAAAAAAAAGTTAAATTCTCATTTTCAAAAATTTAACTAAAAAATTATAAAGCACATTCTACTATTCTTACTTTTTTCTCAATAAAAAGAGACGTGATCTATAAAAACATAAAACATACACCATTCTAACCCTACCCTAATCTCTAGTGTCATCCTTAACCGTCTATCGTTGCCGCCACAATCGCAATCCGAGGTAATCTTTCTAAAAAGGAAAAATACAACTCCCAAGTAAACAAGTTTTCAAAATTCTTAACTCTTCTCTAAAGAAGAAAAACAATTCCTTTCACAAAGAATTTAAAAACAGAAAAACAATTTTTTTTTCTACAACTAATCGCCACATAAAAAGTTGGTTTGGTGGTGTAACAGTAGGGAACTATTATGGGACATGTGTCTTTTAGTTGAGGCTATACAGTAATAAGGAGTGTTTGGGTTATAGTATAGGTTGGTAGATAAATATGTTTCAAAGTTGAAACTAGAGATGATATGTTTAGAAGGCCCACTAGAAAAGCTCACCGATCGTTCATATAATCATATTAGCTCATTGGCCATGTGACCAGCCCATCTATTGGACTCACAGTCGAACACTATGTCCACCCAAGAGTTCCTTCGCAATAAGCTGAAACTTTAAAGTAAAGGAACTCTTGGGTGGACCTTAGGGGTGTTCATCGGTTCGGTTATGGGGTTATTTGGTTCGGTTAATTTGTTAATTTTTTTCTGGGTCAAACCGAAAACTGAATCGAACCGAACCGAATAACCTGAATTACACAATTTTAATTATTTTTTCATTTAATTATATATAGTTTTAGCACAAAATTATTTTTCAATCTTAAATAATGTTATATACTTATATTTATACCAAGAGTTTTAGTGATTTTTTTTCCCCTTCCTTTAAATACATAAAAAAAAAACATATAATTATAAGAATTTGGTTTTCGGTTTTCATTGTAAAAACCATATCCAAACCGATAACAGAATATTTAGTTCGGTTCAGTTCGGTTTTGACCAATTCGGTTCGGTTATAAATTCGGTTAAGTTTTTTTTTGGTTCGGTTCGGTTCAGTTTCAGTTTTCGATTACTGTGGATATTACTCGATCTGTGAACACCCCTAGCTCATTATATCTGATTATCTAATTCCATCAAATTTTAAGAGAAGTTGGTTTTCTCTTATTTTATGATTTTATTAGGTTATCTAAATAACAATTCATTATAGTTCGAATGAGTTTGCTTATTATAATGTGAAGTAATTAAGTGCTATATAGCCACCATGTTGAGCACATATATAAGGTATAATCATTTGAGAATTGAGATGGACGAATTTAAGTCATACATTTTCTTTAACATTTGTTGTGAATGATACCATATACATCAGGTAGTTAATGATTGTGCTTTAGTTATCTGAAATACATCACTTATACGAAACTAAGTTTAATCAAATTCATACTCTATATTGGCCGAAAATCCAAGCCACATATAATAAGACCGGACATGGTTCCCTCATAAGTTACCAGCTTTAAATTCATTGGAATAAGATTATTTGCAAGCTTATACTTTGAGTTAAACTTCCACACCATAACCTCCATCCATCCATCTTTCCTCTGATTTGGAACACTAGCATCATGTTGATTGAACGGCGCTGGGGATCTAAAATAAAGATGTTTAGTCTTTTTGGTTTTTTGATGAAGATCTCGTACTTTCACAGGACAATGCAGCTCATGACATTCTTCTGAAAGCTTGAACACAATGTAACACGCATATTCTGTAAACGGCGACAACTTCTCACTTTCAATCGTGTACTTGATTCTAAATACTTGTTGTGGTAGAAGCTCCAACACATTTTGAAATCTGCATGTACAATATAACAAGAGCACTTACTTTTCTTTTTTTTTTCAAGTGATTTTTAAGACGTCATAACTGAAGACACGATTAAAGTCCTCTCTCTCTCTAGGGGCGATGGTTTCCAGCCGCCACCTCTCATATTTCCGGCCAAATCAACTCCATTAATTGCCTCTCTACTAATAAACGATTTCTAATCTGTTTATTGTGTATGCAATCGATTCTTGGGGTTGTGTTTATAAGAGGTGGCGTGCTGTGATTTGTTCTAAACCCTAACTATATTTTTGTTTATCGAATTGTTTATAGGGTTTGGGCAGATCAGTCCTTATGCGATCGTATCTATTGTCATGGCCATCATTCTAGTCGGTTTAATCACCCTTGTGATGATTAAATTGATCCTTGCTTATAGTACGATCTGGTGTATTATGTTGGCTGACGTTTGATGTCGGCTTGAATGTGGTATCTATGGTTATTCACGCTAAATGGAACCCTATTTTTTAGGGTTTTATTTTCTTTTTTATCTTGATGATGATGTACATGATGCTGCATGTTAACCCACTATTAGGGTTATTGGTTGATTGAATGTTCTTCATCTGATGTATATGGTGTTGTTCGTGGGTTTAGAGAGGTGTAAGTCAAGTTTTTGGGTATCTTGTTCAAAAACCCTTGCACGTGGTCTGTCCGTCTTTGGCCTTATGTTCTGTGACCCGTTCGTGATCTATATGATGGGTTTCGTGAGATGGAAGTCAAGTTTCGAGGTTCTTGTTCAAAAACCTTCGGCTGCTCATTGGTCTATATGTGGTGATCCGTTTATCCTAAGGATCGATGGGTGTTTGACGATCATGGATCTCTCCAGACCTGGTGGTCTGATGTTCAAAGTTTAAATGGTCTGCTACATGATCAGTTGGAAGTTAGGGTTTCATTAAACCCTATTATTGTTTTTGATCTTTCATTGGATAGGTCATTGCTTGGAAGTTGGTGGTGCGCTCATGGGTTATTAATGCAGATTTTTGAAGACTTGAGTTGCTCACTATGGTCGAGGTTCTTTGAACCTGTGTGTATTTACATTTAGATTGTTTCTTTTAAATGTAATTGTTAGTTCTAGCATTTAGCTAGTTAGTTGTTTCTGCATTTTGCAGTTGATGTCGCCTATGTAACGGGCTGAGGGCATGGGATTCACCCATGTCAATTGTACTTCAATGTTTTTTGGTGTAATGAATTTTGCCGGGGTGAATAAACCCTTTTACCAAAAAAAACTGAAGACACGATTGACAACCCATGACATAAAGCTAGACAAACAAGAATAATGTACGTCTTCCATCAAGACAACACCAACAACATAAAAACACAAGCCACAGCCTAATAAAGAATAGAAAACATCTCACTGTCACAGCTTCACAAATAACTACACATATCAGAAATATTGAAGGCTAAATCACTAAGTATCCTCTGCTGCCATAATGAGAGAATGTTCAAGGAAATGATTAACAGTCAAAAAGAGAAGATTACTGATGAAACTTATTAAAAAATAAAGCCAAATAAACAAGAAAAGCATAACAAACCTTGACTCAGCAGAGGGTTTCAAATGAAAAGGCTTCATTTCAGTAGAGTAGAACAAAACCTCCGTTGTAGAAATCATAAGATGTTTCTTTCCGTCCACTTCACTTTGGAAAATCTGTTCATCAAATGATTGGGAGAATGTATTACCAATGACACTATTATTAATGTTAGCAATCAATTTAGGTTAATTATAAAGTGATGGTCATTTGGCATATAGATGTAATGGGTAAAGGGCATTACACCCGGTAAAATATATTACTCCAAAAAAACGTTTAAGTACAAAGGAATGTGGCAGATGTACCACATTAACCGCAAGCAATCGCTTGACTCAACCACTAAATCATTTATGACAAGCCATAAATGAACAACTAGCTACCAACAACTAGAACAACCATTGAAACAAAAACGACATGCAAAACAAATAAACAAATCCAAATAAGAGATTACTTCCTCGAACGGCCTTGAAGCTTGAAATCAAACTGCTTATTATATTCCTCAAATTGCCCAGGTAAATCAAAGACCTGGGCCGCATAATCTTCAGAAAGATAGCCTTCAAGCTCGTTATGTCCTCCTGCTGATGAAATGTAACTATCCATAGGATCATTTGACTCCAACACCTCATCATCACTATCAGAATCAACCACTTCACCCACCTTAGAGAATGGGTTGCCCTTTCTTATACCAACAGCTACCGGAACGGGTTTACCATTATCATCCACAAGGGTGCCTTTCCCATCAATAATAAGCTGTTCAAGCTTCCCAATTTTCTCAACAATAGGAGTGGTCTTCATAGGCGACGGAGAAGTAGTTTTTGAAGAACTAGAAGCATATAGATGTAATGTGTCATGTATAATATGTATTTAGCAAAGTGGGCTTGTAGCATTAGAGTCATTAGTTTAATTATATGTGTAATGTAATTATCAAGCCCACTACATAGTTTTCTTTTAAAGCCCACCAAAGGCCCATCTTTGGTTTGGCTGTGGTACATATTCACGCACACACTCTTCACAGAAAGGTGCCTCATTATTTACATTAGAAAAAGAGTGTGTGTGTGTGAGAGAAAGTCCCATCCTAAGTCATTGTATTATTTTTCATCTTTGAATATAATCATTTGACTTGAAATTTATACATATGATCCATACATCTACTCTTGTGTTCTTAATGTGTTTGTGAGTGTCATCATCTAGTTTGAGTTTGTGTGATAAAGAGGAAGCTACTCGGTGTTCATTCCAAGTGAAGATCGAGTGTTACAAGTGGTTTCAAGAACCTAGCTTCAAGGTAGGAGTATCCTTATTATTTTTTGCTTGACCCTAAAGATTAAAACAAACTTTGTTATTTTTCTTTCATTAGAAAAGTTACAAATTGTGTTTTTATTCTTTTCGATCCACAAAAAATTAAGGATAAAGTGTGTTTGTTAGAAGTGGGCTGTGAAAATCTTGGTAAGAAAGATTTGTATTTGCTTTGTTCTTGGTTTACAGATCGAAAATCATCATCAACTTTGTAAAAGTTGTGTTGTTGATTATTTTAATAAAAGGGTTGTATTATTGAAGTTAGTGTAAAGTTGGTTGAAAAGTGACAGTAAGTATGGGTATGTAAGAGATGTGCATGGGCAAAGCATGGGGAAGTGAGAAAAAGGACAAAAGTTGGTAAAAAGCAGCAGAGTTTCGCATTTCAGAAAGTCAAAGGTGTCTCGGAATTGATTTTCTCTCGAAATTGCGTCATTTCTCTCGGAATTGCATATTTCCTCGCAATTGGTACTTCATCTCGCAATTAGTGCTGCTGTTGTCTCGCAATTGTGTTGTTCTCTCGCATTTACTGCTGGCCTTTCGCAATTAATGCTGCCCTTTCGCATTTAGTGCTGCCTTCGCAATTGACTGAAGTCTCGCAATTCCCAGCTTATCTCGCAATTCCAGTCTCGCAATTGTGTTTCGCAATTCATATATAGTCTCGCAATTCGTGCAGTTTTCGGAATTGGCAACTTCAGTCCTTGTACTTTCAGCTGAATTAGAAGATCTTTCTGATTTGTCACTTCAGGCCCTCGCAATTGTGATTGAACAACTTCAAAGTTAAATAACTTTTAAGGACTTGATTCGAACGTAATTTCGTCAACTCAAAAGTGAACTCGGTATTTTACCACTTGTATAAGTGTGTAAATTACTTCGACAAACGGTTATCTACCCTCTTGTATAAGAGTGTTAGATTTTATATAAATTACCGATTTATATAAATTAGATATATTTCTATCTAAATTGATATTTAGCCATAATTTGTATAAATTTTGGTCAAATTGAAATTTCTATAGAAATTGTCGAGTTTATCTAAATTGTAATTTACATAACTTTTGTCGAAATTGTAAACTTTTGACTTTGTCTTAATTATACTCTAATCAAATTTTGTAACTTTATTTAAATTTGTTTCGTTCAACTAAACCTACAACTTCAACGATCATCAACAACAAACCAAAGCCTCACCTCAACAACCAAGTTCACCCGTCAACAACAACATTTCCTACTTTGTTGATACGATCCTCAATCCACTTTAACATACAATATTTCAAAGATGACTACACAACAAGACATTCATGCCGCAGGTTCAGAAAACCGTCCTCCAATGTTAGAAAAAGGTGGTTATCTTCCATGAACGAGTCGTATGCTTCGATATATGAGATCCAAACCTAATGGACAAGGTAGACTCTTGGTTAACTCCGTCGAGAATGGTCCATTCCAGCCTCGTGAGATTGAAGAAACAGCTGGAAATCCTACTGCAACACCTCCCGTCGCTCCAACCTACAAAATCCAAGAGGAATCGGATTACACTGCAGAAGATTGGAAGCAAATTGAAGCTGATCACTTAGCAATGCATCTAATCCAACTCGGTTTACCACAAGAAATATTCTGTGCTGTTGATAGCTGTCAAACTGCCAAAGAAATGTGGGATCGAGTTAGACGACTTTGTTATGGTACAGAAATTGGCATTCAAGACATGGAAAACATGCTTCTGACAGAATGGGAGAAATTCATATCTACACCAGCTGAACAAATTGAATCTTACTATACAAGGTTTTGTACTCTCATGAATGAGTTGATCAGAAACAACTTGTCACCTAAACAAATTGTTCAAAACATCAAGTTCATCAACAACCTTCCAGAAGAATGGGGACGATATGTAACTATTGTCAACCAAACTAAGAATCTTCATGAGGTGAACTACGATCAACTCTATGACTTTCTCAAACAAAACCAAGCAGAGGCTAATGAAGTCAGAAAAGAGAAACTTGCAAAACAACATGATCCTCTGGCACTCATAGTTTAATCACCTACACCTGCAACAGTCAATGCACAACCATCATCATCTTCATCCCAACAATTCATGCAACAACAATACAATCCTCAAACACCATTCTACCCACAACAACAACAATACCCACAACATCAAGAACCCGATCTTAATGATCAAGATGAGTCAACTACTGCTTTGACTCAAGCTTTTGCTTACCTATCAAAAGCATTCCAAGGACGCTACTCCACACCCACCAACAACAATCAACGAATCTCATCGAACACTCGCAACAAGCAGATTGCACAACCGAGTTTCAACATGGGATAGCAAGGACAGATGGTTGGGGGATATGGGAATCAGCAGGGATATGCTCCTCGATATCAGTTGGGTAATCAGAATGCAGGGCAGTATGTTGGTAATCAGATGGGTCAGTATGCAGGGAACCAGATGGGTATAGCTGTTGGTAATCAAAGGGGTCAGAACGCTGGGAATCAGTTTGGGAATGTTGCTCAGGGAGCTGGGAATGTGAATCAGGGTAATGTGATGAAGTGCTTCAACTGTCAGGGTATTGGTCATATGGCTAGGAACTGTCCAGACAAGCCGAATAAGAGGGATCCAGCGTATTTGCAGAAAGCACTAATGTTGGCAAACAAGGAAACGGCTGGGCTTCAGTTGAGTGCAGAAGAGAATGACTTCATGGCCATTATGGACAATTCAGAAGATCAAGAGGACATCGATGCAAACTGCATTTTTATGGCAAATCTCCAGGAGGCAAAGTACGACACAGACTCGGAAGCACCTCCTGCTTTTGATACTAATGCGGTTTCTGAGGTACAACCATATGCTACATGTCACAATAATGAAATGTTTGATATGTCACCTCAAAATGAACAACATCCAGAGACTTCTGATCTCATTTATGATACATATATGGACGAACCAAGTTGTAGCAATACTAATTTGGTAACTCCAAATATGGATCCTAATGGAGACCTCGAGTCACAACATGCTGAGAATGATGAGGAAACACGTGCTATGTTTGAATCATTATTGCATAATTGTAGTATTGAGATTGAAAAGGTCAAACAGATCAATCGCGATGTTAAGGCCGCGAATGAAAAATTGACCACTGAGCTTGAGAGTTATAAGGCAAATGCAAGAGCTTATGATTTTCATAACAATAAACAGTCAGAACTTGAGGTTAGCTTAAAAGATTCTGAGTTGAGAGAAAAACGTTTACAAATCAAATTTGACACTCTAGATGTTAATTTGAACAATCAAATCAAATCTCTTAACAAAGAAATTTCTGAATTAACCAACCAGCTTTCAAAACAAAAATCAACTTATTCTAATCTTGAAAAAGAAAAGAAGGAGTTGAATGAAAGGTTTTCAAAACGTGAAAAAGATCTTCTAAAAGAGATCTCTGACAAAAAGGAAACCATTGCAAAGTTGGAAAATTTGCTTGTAAAAACGGGTCATTCGGCATAAACAGTTCATTTGTTAATTAACGATCCAAACCCAATTTTACATACACTGAAGAAAGTGGCTATCGGTTATGAAAACCCTTATAATTTCAAGAAAGCTCAGCTAGGACAGAATGTGCTTTATAATGGTAATTTAATAAATGCTATCCATGACCCTCCTCCGAGTCATGATTCTTGTGAAACGATTGAGCTTGCAGAAGAGAGTTGAAAGAAAATGCGACAATTGAACAGAGAAATAAAACCCATTGATTATAATGAAGCTAACAAACGTGCTGGGGTTCATCTTTTTCAAAAAGAGTCACCTTTGTTTTTTCAAAAACCAGTGGTTTTCACAAAACAAAAAGCTGTTTCAAAACATCTGCCTAACATCGAACAAATGGCATCTAAAAACACTTATGATACAAGTGTAGCTAGAAGACTATATTTGGTTGATCTTAAGCAGAGAATTGAGAAACTTCAACGCATTGTGGCTTCCAAAATTAACAATCAAAAGTTTGAATGGTTTCCGGGTGTTCAAGATGAACTAAAAAGGATCTCTGAAAAAGAAATCAATCCTCATGTTGCTGCAATCTATGCGGTTGTTCAAAATGTGGAAAATAATCTTTTGAAAGAGTCAGCAGAATTTGTTAAGGACCACAAATCCTTAGTGAAGGAAGCTAATGAATACTTGGAACGCATAAAGGTTTTGGAACACCATAATGACTCTCTCTCCTTCGAAGCTCTGTCGACTGATATTATGTTATTATTTACCAAACATATTCTGTTGATGATGATGAACGACTTCGGGCTGAGACTTCTGAAATTGTTTCAAAATATGAAAAAGCACTTTTTAAGATTGAAAAGCAAAATGTAACATATTTTAAACAACTTGATCAGAAAAAGGAAGAATGCAAGTATGACAAACTGTCGTATGAGCGTTCTTACAAACAGTTGAAAGAACAAATTGATCTTTTGAAGTCTCAACTCGAAAGTCAAAAAGGGAAGGGAGAGGAAACAAAGGGTATAGGACCATTAACCCCCTTGTCTAGTGAGAAACAAAAGGAGAAAGCTGTTGTCGGAACATCAAATGTAATAGCACCTGGCCTTTTTAGGATTAGTCCCACTACTGCGTCTACCTCTACATCTAAAACATATAGGGCGATAGACAAAAGTAAAAAAGATAATCCAATTGAGTCTAGGAATGCTACGACAAAATCTCAGGACAACAAAATAAATTCTAATGAGTGTGCCTTACCTTCTACAGGATTAGAAAGCAACTCTAGGAGCAACAGACAGTCTAGGAGCAACAACAAGAAACCTAGTGTCTCGCCTGTTTCTGAGAGTGCATGCAAGAAAGTAGAAGAACACCCTAGGAATTTACAGCTTTCCAAGAAGAAACATCTGTCATCTAGTTGTAATGTTAAGACTTCTGTTTCAAATGCATGTAATGAATCTGTTTGTTTAATGCAAGAGAAATCTTTGTCTAAAAATGCTTGTGATGATAATGTTTCTAAGAATGTGAATGATGTGAAAGAACAGAAAAAGATTCCTTCAGTAACTAGGGCTAAGTCTAGATACATTCGAAGACTTATTGCAAAAGCTAGGAAAACCACTAGCAGCCTATTACCTAAGGATCACTCTAAGTTTTGTGAATGGAAACCTACAGGTAGAATGTATGCACTTAAGAATGGCACATTAGAAATAGTTCCCACTGCATCTAAGGAAACCATCTCTAAGTGTGATTCACCTATTACATCTAACCCCTTGGAACCAAATGTTAAGCGGTTTTCATATACAAAATCATCTGTTCTTCGCAGGTCAATGAAATTTGTATTTGGATTGTCGACTCGGGTTGCTCCAAGCACATGACCGGGAATCTGAAGCTGCTGATCAACTTTGTATGGCAGTTCATGGGGACTGTACGGTTTGGAAATGACCATGTTGCAGCTATTCTGGGTTATGGTGATCTTCGATTTGGGAATTACTTGATCACTTGGGTTTACTATGTCGAAGGGCTGGGACACAATTTGTTTTCTGTCGGACAGTTTTGTGATGTTGATTTAGAGGTTGCATTTAGGAGAAACACTTGCTTTGTTTGGAATTTGGTTGGGAATGATCTCTTAATTGGGAATCGTAGCACCAATCTCTATGCAATTGACATTAACCAAATGGCCTCTTCATCACCAATTTGTCTCATGACCAGGGCGGGTGAAACAAAATCCTGGTTGTGGCATAGACGCTTGTCCCATCTAAACTTTGACACAATCAACAAGCTTGCCAAAGACAACATCGTCAACGGTCTCCCAAAATTCAAATACACCAAAGAACACTTATGTCCATCCTGTGAGCAAGGAAAGAGCAAAAAGGCAACATACAAACCTAAACCCATACCTAGCTCGGTTGATAGGTTGCATTTGTTGCATATGGACTTATATGGCCCAATGAGAGTTCAAAGCATTAATGGGAAGAAGTATATTCTTGTAGTTGTCGATGACTATTCAAGATATACATGGGTAAAGTTTTTGAGATCAAAAGACGAAGCACCAGGCACCATCATCACCTTTCTGAAGCGTATTCAAGTTCTACTTCAGGCTCCAGTTAGGATAGTAAGAACCGACAATGGTACGGAATTTGTAAATCAGGAGTTAAGGACATTCTTTGAAGAAACTGGTATTACACACCAGACATCAGCTGTTAGAACTCCACAGCAGAATGGGGTAGTGGAAAGAAGAAATCGAACTCTTGTGGAAGCTGCTCGCACAATGCTGATTTACTCCAATGCACCGTTATTCTTATGGGCTGATGCTGTTTCTACTGCTTGTTTTACTCAAAACCGATCCCTAATCCATCCAAGATTCAATAAAACCCCATATGAACTTACCAACAAACTAAAACCCGACATCTCTTACCTACATGTATTTGGTGCTTTATGTTATCCAACAAATGACAGAGAAGATTTGGGGAAGTTGAAAGCTAAGGGTGATATTGGAATCTTCATTGGTTATTCGGAAAACTCGAGGGCATTCAGGGTGTATAACAGGAGAACAAAGAAAGTTATGGAGACGATGAATGTGAAGTTTGATGAAATTTCACAAATGGCTTCTGAGAGACTCGCTCTAGATCCCGCGCTTAACCCAATGGTTTCTAATCATACCAGATTAGGACCCGAACCTCACAGTCAAACTTCTGGACATATCAGTTCAGGACTCGTACCCCAAGGCACTCAATCAATTCCAACGGATAAACCAACCGCTCAAGAATTGGAGAACTTCTTCGAGTTCATGTATGATGAGTACTTTGGTGGCCCTTCGAAGAATGCATCTGAACAACCATCCGCTGCACCCGCTCAACCACAACCTCAACAACAACCACCACCACCTCCACCAAATCAAGATGCATCTACAACATTCGAAGCTGACGGACCATCTCCTTCAACATCATCTATATGCACTCCTCCAACTCCATTCATTGAGATTGTGTTACCGAGAATTGATGAGGAAGAAGAACAGGTCAATGCTGTGTTAGAAGACGAAGTCTTTGAAAACCCATTTGCAACAGATTCGGCATAATCATATTCTGGGTTACATGAATCATCTAGCACACGTTCAAGACCAAGGTATCCTTCGACGTTACAGTGGACGAAAGACCATCCAATAGAACACGTTATTGGTGAACCCTCAAGGCCAATTCAGACGAGAAAACAACTCCACACAGATTGCGACCTTTGCATCTTTGTCTGTTCAGTTAGCCTCATAAAGCCTAAGACCATTCGGGAAGCAATGGCAGATAATGCTTGGATTGAAGCAATGTAGGAAGAACTTCTCCAATTTCAATTACATGACACTTGGGATTTAGTGCCGAGACCATTAGACAAACTCGTCATTGATCTTAAGTGGTTATGGAAGAACAAAAAGGATGAAGAGATGACTGTAATTCGCAACAAAGCTCGTCTAGTGGCAAAGGGATACAGACAGGAAGATGGAATAGATTTTGAAGAGTCATTCGCACCAGTTGCAAGGCTTGAAGCAGTCAGGATTTTCTTAGCATATGCTGCTCACAAGAACATCACGGTTTATCAGATGGACATCAAGACAGCTTTCTTGAATGGAACTCTGAAAGAAGAAGTGTACGTGAGTCAGCCAGACGGATTCGTTGACAAAGATCATCCGGAATACGTCTACAAGCTAAAGAAAGCAATCTATGGTTTGAAACAAGCCCCACGGGCGTGGTATGACGAATTATCATCATTCTTGTTGTCAAATAATTTCACCAAAGGAACAATTGATCCAACCTTGTTTACAAGAAAATTTAAAAATGACATTTTGATTGTTCAGATTTACGTGGATGACATAATATTTGGGTCCACTAATCCGCAACACTCAAAAATTTTTGAAAATCTCATGAAAAGTTAATTTGAAATGTCCATGATGGGTGAATTAAAATTCTTTTTAGGCTTACATATTCATCAATCCCCACGTGGAATTTTTCTTAATCAAGCTAAATACACAATTGAGATTTTGAAAAAACATGGTATGGAAAATTGTGACTCTGTTGGTACACCAATGGTCACTTCACCCAAAATTGGTGCTGACTTATATGGGAAACCCATGGATCCGAAGAAATATCAGAGCATGATTGAGTCTCTCATGTACTTAACTGCAAGCCGACCAGATATTCATTTTGCTGTTTGCTTACTCGCACGGTTTCAGGCAAGGCCTACCGAACTTCACCTCCAAGTGGTTAAACGGACCTTTCGGTACCTTCGAAGAACCATTAACATGGGTCTTTGGTATCCGAAGGATTCGGAGTTTACACTAATAGCATTTTCAGATGCAGACCATGCCGGTTGCCAAGTTACAGCAAAGAGTACATCAGGCGGAGCGCAATTTCTGGGAGAAAAGCTAGTAGGCTGGTCCTCAAGGAAACAAGACTGCACTGCTTTATCAACAGCATAAGCCGAGTATGTGTCTCTATCTGCGTGTTGTGCTCAAGTTCTTTGGATGAGAACACAACTCACAGATTATGGTTTCTCTTTTAACCGAATACCTTTGTATTGCGATTCAAAAAGTGCCATAGCCATCTCGTGCAATCCAGTGCAACACTCGAAGACCAAGCATATTAGAGTCCGCTACCACTTCATAAAAGAACACGTCGAAGAGGGTACTGTTGAATTATTTTTCGTGAAGACTGAATACCAACTCGCTGATCTATTTACTAAAGCCCTCCCAAAAGAGCGGTTTGAAAAACTTAGTTCATCGAATTGGAATGCGAAGCCTAACTCCCGAAGAGTTAGAACGTCTTCTCGAATCTTATTGATTTATATCAACCAGCTTCGCATGTAAACATTTTTGTAAATATATACCTGTTAATATCTATACTGTAAATATAGAAAAATTTCAAAAAGCTATAAAAATATAAAACACAAAAACAAAAAATATTCTTCTCACGACATGTCTCTTGTCTAATCAATATTCTGTACGTTCTTAGAAATATCATTCAACAATGATACGGGCATGTACAGATGCTTGAGTGAGAGTTATTTTTTATGTTTTTTCTAAAACATGTCGTTTCTCAAATTTCTAATCAGACGACTTTCGTGCATTTCAGTACGGAACTCGAGCTACATTGATGACTTCTGATTATTTCTGATCAGAACTCGCAATGTTAATGGCGAAAAGCTAAAACCCGTGAGCACTTAATCAAAATTGTTTCAAAAGATTTTTCAAAGTCTTTTTATAAATTTTGTGCTCACAACAACTCCCTCTAAGACCTCTAAATGCTTTTAAACTCAAAAGTTTAACCATTTGCTCTGATTAAGGGAGAAGACGTGATTAAAATGTGATCTAAAAGAAGTTTTGTCGTTTGAATCTCAAAACGAGTTCTTCAAAAAGACTCAGCATGAACCCTCGAATTGACGAAACTAAATGTCCGTTCTCGAAAAGACATGTCCTGGACGGGTAATAATTTCAAGCTGGTTTACCAGTGATGTAAGCGTGTCTCGCAAAGGACTTGTCTGAGTAGAATGTACCAATTCGAGAGATGATCTTTGAATATGACCAGGACGGGTAATAACTTCAAGCTAGTCTAACTAGTGATGTAAGCGTGTCTCGCGAAGGTCATGTTCATTGAAAATCGATCAATTCAAATGTGCGAACTCTACCCAACATGTGCAATTTATTAAAAATGCATGAGCACATGTAAAGGGGGAGTGTTTCAAAAATGCAAAACTCTCAATGTGTTATCTAAATGTGTTTTCTCATAAACACTTTGAGAGATTTTTCATAAAAAGGTTTTATGGTTTGTGATCTATAATCTAGGATAATCATGGAGTAATAAGGTGATTATAGTTAGGTTATGTCCAATGATCCACCAGAACCGGAGGGATCTACCCAAGGACAATTCCAATAGCTTAGCATTAGAAGTCCTTAGGAAAGATTGAAAAAAATGAGTATAATGAGAAAGGAGAAAGAAGGGGTTGAAGAATGAAAAAGAAAAGTTTTTTTTTTTGGGTAAAAGGGATTCCACCCTGGCAAAATATATTAACCAAAAAAACCGTTTAAAGAACAATGGAATGCGGCTGAAACGCCACATTAACCTCAAGCAATCTCTTGAACAACCACTACAACATTTATGACATGCCATAAATGAACACCTAGTTACCGACAACTAGAACAAACACTAAAAACATAAAAAGACATGCAAAACATATAAACCAAACCAAATAAAAGATTACTTCCTTGAACGGCCTTGCAGCTTGAAATCATACTGATTGTTAAATTCCTCAAAATTCCCAGGTAAGTCATAGACCTGGGCCGCATAATCATCAGAAAGATAGCCTTCAAGCTCGTTATGTCCTCCTGCTGATGAAAAGTAACTGTCCATAGGATCATTTGGCTCAAACACCTCATCTTCACTATCTGAATCAACCACTTCACCCACCTTAGAGAAAGGATTACCCTTCCTTTTACCATCAACCACCGGAATAGGTTTACCGTTATTATCCACAAGGGTGGCTTTCCCATCAATAATAAGCTTTTCAATCTTCCCTATTTTCTCAACAATAGGAGTGTTCTTCATAGGCGATGGAGAAGTAATATTGGAAGAACTAGAAATACTTTCAGGAATACCCGTAGTACCAATCACAGGTTCCAAAACCGGATCTTTATCCTTAAGAGCATCAAAACTGTTCTTCAAATCAACCAGGTTGATATCCTCCACCTAATTCTTATTCTTACATAGGTCATCCCCGGGAAGAGCCGTACTACTGGTAGGATCAATAGTAGGTTCGTTAGTAGCAACTACATTGACCGTTGGAGATTGGCCAGAAGTCTTGGACGTCGAGGCTCCTCCATTCTTTGGCTTATTAACCGGCCTATAGTAATACGAAACTTTAGGCTTATGAAAACGAATCCCATCAACCTGACGATTAGTACCATGAAACTTACCTTTACCTTTCTTCTTATAAGCTTCAACGAAACCCTCTTCATCAACCAACGATTTAACTTTCTCAACCGGTTTCACTCGCTTAGGACATCCATCATCATTATGATCAAAAACTTTACATGTCTCACATCTTGGCGGCTTCCACTCATATTCTATATTAATTGTTTCCAATGAATGACCTGACCCATTAGGGTATGGGATAGCAACCACAAGAGAGTCAAGTAAGGTTTCATTTGACGACACTTCCACAAGGGCCCTAGCATAGGAATTACGACCCCACGACTTAAGGCACATCGTACTCGTGTAGGAATCAAGCATGATAGGACGACCAATTTGCGTTGTAATCAAACTAAGACCAATCTCAGAGTACGCAACAACCGGAATATTATGAAGTTTAACCCAAACAGGAACTAAAGTTATATCATCTTTTATAAGTTTAGTGTTCGGAGTCCAAATATTCAAAAAGATAGGAACCAAGCGTATCAACCATGGGCCTTCTTCCAACACCTTTTCCATACCCTCTTGGGTTTCAAATTGGAACAAGAAAAAACCATTATTAAGCATAACCCTTTGTAAACCAAACTTTGCCCAAGTATTTCTAACGTAATTTTCAACTACCGGGAAAGCGAGTCTTTTACCAATGAAATAACCATACAACGTATTATCGAATCTAGAGCGTACCTCATTGACAGCTTCCAACGGGATGGTGACATTAGCACCAGCCACATAATTATCGTTTCTCATCTCCGAAATCTTAACAGTCTTCTTGGGAATTTTATCCTTAAACATATCCGCAAAAGATACGGGAGTAGAACCTGATTGAGTCCCCATTTTTAACACATTCGTATCACTGGTACTAGGACCATCCTTACCATCCCTCGAATTGACATTAATTGATTCAGATGTGGCCTTAACATTCGAACTATTGACACTAGTTTTATCACCAGCATGCAACATCTTGATCAACAGAAAGTAATAGAAACGAAACCCAAAATAAATGAAAACCCTAAAAAACCCTAAAACGCAAGCACGACTCAAAACACAGCAGCAGCAAAGACAGGAGGAATAAGAACAAATGGAACCCTAAGCAGGGTTCAGTCACCCCATGATCCCAACCGACTCACATCAGAACATAACTAATAGCAGATAATAATACGTACCAGAAAACCAATTCAACAACAGCGATACCCAAAAAAAATTAAAATCGAAGCCTTATTATCACTTGAAACATCAACTAAATAATAAATCGACTCAATGGATATAATACGCAGATTAATCCACAAAAGTAGAAGTTTTATAATGTATAAGAATCAAGTAAAAGAAAGGAGATCGATCATAATATTTAGGGAAGTGGGAATCGCCGTTTTCTCCAAAGCGTTTAGGGTTTTTTTAAGGGTAAAGACCATAAAATAACAACCTACTTTCTCCAATTTACCGAGATGAAACACCTACTTTTTTATTAACATTTAAGCCAACGAAACTATCAAGTATTGTTCCGATATCAACAAAAAGTTGTATAAAATAATTAAATAATACTTGAAATGACTATATTACCCTTGTCTTCTTAAACAACTTTTTGTTGATATCGGAACAATACTTGATAGTTGCGTTGGCTTAAATGTTAATAAAAAAGTAGGTGTTTCATTTCGGAACAATACTTGATAGTTGCGTTGGCTTAAATGTTAATAAAAAAGTAGGTGTTTCATCTCGGTAAATTGGAGAAAGTACGTTGTTATTTTATGGTCTTTACCCTTTTTTTAATTAAGTCATAAAAAAAAAAAAAAAAAAAGTTTTTGTAAGGGTGAAAAGAAATAGCCCTCCATGAAAACTTAGGTCAGAAACCGGGTCAATACATCTACTATCGGTACTCACTAAGGTGATACTGGTATTGAAGACAAGACGTCATGGACCCAGTGACGCATTTGCACCACCCCTCCTATCCACTCAGATATCTCTTAAAAGATATTTGTTTAATTTCTCACGGAGAACACTGCATAATCTATCGACCTCTCACTCCGAGATGTGTTGATATTGAAAAGGTGGCACTCTGCTCCATGCCTCCGACGACTAAAATCAAAACGCACATAATTGAGTCTAGAGACATGAGCTTCATCAAAAGATCTCTTAGGAACACTTCCTATGAAATACACTTGTGTTCATGATGAAGCGAAAAGTGTACCGCTTTTAGGGGGTCATTTAAGCCCTAAATCGTATTTATTTGATAAAATATTGCCCTAAATCGTTCCTTTTGTCAATTTAGGTACTTTGGAGGAGAAATCTGGAAAAGGAAGCATTTTGGACGTTTTTGGAGCATAAAAGTGAAGAAAACGGCAAAGTCTCAAAATTACGCTGGAAAGTACCTTTGACGGCGTCAGATATTGGTCCAGACGGCGTCATGGCTTGGCAAAAGTGATGGATAGGAAAATTACTCATGATAAGCCAGAGAATTTTGCATGAAAAATCTGACGGCGTCACCCTTTGAAGTGATCAAGGTCGTCACGGCTTAACTTAAAGAGGGACGGCGTCAAGCCCATTTCTGACGGCGTCAAGCCTTGATAAGCCAGAGCGGATTTTGGAGGTCTAAAGAGGGACGGCGTCAGGAAGGCCATCCGGGAACCCTAAAAGCGGCGAGGTGACGGCGTCAGGATCTATAACGTGACGCCGTCAGCCCTTAAACTCTATATATAGTTTTGCAATTTTTTGTCATGGGTGTGGAACTTATTGTATGTAACTTTGGAGGAGCAACCCTAAGACGAATTTCTGCCATTTTTAAGGGTTTTCATACCCTTGGATCTCCCATGTTTAATTGAAGATAAGTGATTATTTAATCATTCAATATGTCTATGTGTTGTTTGATTACATCTTGTTCTTGTCTTTTGATTAACATGCTAGGCTAGATTTATCTTGTGTTTTCTTAGATCTAATGAAACCTAGCTATTGATTATTGGTTATTAGTGTGTTATTAGTTGTATTGGATGATTGTTTATCTATGTTAGGCTTAAGAAAACTGGCTAACCTCCTATTCGGTAACTTGCTTGAACGTCTTAAGAAACATGAACCAATGCGTACTAAGGTTTTTATGGTTGTATTTAATTCATGAGCGAATTCTAGTGATCCCATGTTAGGAGCTTCTTAGCCGGCTCGACATAGGAGTGAAGTAGGAGCTCATAGAGTTGGGGAAGTACGTACGCCACCCTACAATTGGTATTAAGGAATACACCCGTCATCCACGCGATTAATACACACTAATCAACCGGTAAAAGATAGTTAGGGAGTAAGGAAATCTAAGTAAACACATTCCTCTCCATATAAGTTTTACCACCTTTTCATTTTCTGTTATTTTATTTTATTTGCATTCGTAGTAATTTGGGTTAGTTGACTAGCAACTAATTCCGCCCACTCTTTCAAACCCGAGATTTTACTTGCTTTCCATAAAATTATAAAAACACAAAAAGAATCTTCTCTCACCCCTAGACCTATTAGAGTAGTTTTTCAATCCTAACGACACTATTCCCTGTGCAGAACGATCAATCCCCCGTACTTACCACTACACTATACTACATCGGTCAGGTACACTGCCTGGTGGGGTTGTAAGCCTCTTGAGATCCCTCGAGAGGTAAAACCTGTTGTAAGGTTGCAAAACCACGCATCAAGTTTTTGGCGCCGTTGCCGGGGAATAGTTATTGTTTAGGTTGAATTTTTTATTTTATAGGTCTACTCACTAGATTCCTTTCTAGTGAGATTTTTATTTTATTTTTCTAGGTTTTCTTTAGTCTATCTTAATTCTTTGTACTTTTGTTTGTGATACCTTCCACCTACCTCATGAGTAATTGATGTACTGCGTGTGTCGTTGCGGTTTAGCAGTTTTAATGCCTAATCAAGTTTTAAATTTATATTTAGCCGACTTATCAATAACACACACACCTAACGAGCAGTGTACCCGGTCAGTATGAATATAATGGTAAGTAGAGTGTCGATCACTAAGAGTGGAACGTATTATCTCGTTATTCTAATCAGTATTTTAATATCCTAACGCAAGGGGGTTCAGCCTGAGAGACTGGCACGGTTTTGTTTGCAATTAAATAATAAACTAAACTAATAGGCACGAATCAGCAAGTAGCACACACGTACACAGATAGATACTCGAGACAATAAGAGGGCTGTCCTTATGATTAAGTAGTTTGTCACTTGTTTTATTGATAGCTTTATATGAAGTGTATGTAGTTAATCCTTTCTCGTTGGTCCTAAGCTTATCGGCGAGTAAACCCTTAATGATGACTTATGTCTAAAAGTTATTCCTAAGTGATCAATTTAGTAATAACCGTGGGAGTGCAACCTTTCCGTTGCCACATTACACAAGCCACTAATAAACACAGAGGTGATCAATGCACTAATAAGTAGTAACCAAAGACATCAACATATAAACTTTAATCGATGGGAAAGCAATTTTAAGGGGAGTTGAAGTGAATGATAACATAACACAAGCCCATCAATCCTGATGAATTAAAGTTTGCTAACACAATAAAACAAAACTACTTAATGAATTAAACACATGCAGCACCTTCTTACAGCTCTTGTATCTTCGTTTGGTGTGTCTTGTGCTGCCTTCTTGACTGAATTCGTCCTAGGGTTCTGCTGCTTCGGTCTTCGAAACTATAATAATGCACCCGAAATTCGTCTGGCCTTGGGGTATTTATAGTTTCTGTCTGAGGGAAGATGCGGCGCATCTAGTAAGTAGATGCGGCGCATTGACTTAACTTCGCGTGGGGTCCAAGATTATAATATTCAGGAATATTCGTACACCGCCAGAAGATGCGGCGTAACTCCATGATTAGATGCGGCGCATGTCCTCTTGTATCTTGGATCGTATCTGGTGAAATAATGATAGAGATGCGCCGTATGTAATGAGTGAGATGCGGCGCATCTGGAGCAGAACAAGTTGGTTATTCTTCGTTGACCAAAGTTTCATATGCGGCGCATGGGATAAATCCATGCGGCGCATTCTTCAAAGTCAGGCAGTGGTCTTTATTCTCTTCATTCCAACAACCAATTACAATCTTGATCATTTTACTCCGTTTTTAGTCCATAATCGCTAAGTTTCACCAAATGCTTGTTTTTACCTGAGAATTACAAAAGTAAACGATTAAGTATCAATCCTCATACATAATATAGTAAAACAAGTCAAATTAATAGGATAAATGATGGTAATAAAATGTACTTATTTGAGTTCATCAAATATCCCCCCACTTGAACTTTACTTGTCCCCAAGTAAACCTTAGAATTTCTCTTATGAAAATGTATCCTAAAAGATGTTTAGGATTTATTTTATATTTAAGCATGTATTCGTTTAATTCATAATCACATAACTAAACACTTTAACGAATTAGAAGTATAATAAAATAATTTGATAAAAGCAAATCTAATCGTTTAACTGTCCAGTCGCGACGAATATTCTATCATAAGCTTGGCAAGTATACACATCTCCCCCACTAAAGCCAAGGAATAACAAGTCTAAAGCGGTAAAAAGGGTTTTTAGGCTTAAGGGTTGATTATTCTCTTTTCACTATCGATCTCAAATTCCAGAAAAGGCGACAAAATCACAAATACATGATCGAATCCACGAACACGATACTTGCAATTGCTCAAATCCTTAACTCGAATAGGCTAAAGATAGGTCCAAACTTCACCAATAATAATATATCGAAAAGGGCGACAAAATCATAAATACATAGCCGAATCCACGACTACGATACTTAAGATTGCTCAAATCCCTAATCTCAATAAATCAAAGGTTCGGTTGGATAAAGAATAATATAGGGTATGGATAACATTTGGGATATAAATTGGTGTAAAAATAAAAAATAAACAAAACAAATAAATTAAAATCCTAAGTGTGGTTAATCACTATCCCAACCATCCCATGAATAAGACTCATATCATCTAATAACTCACGCTTTAACACTTGAAACACACGCTTTAGGTAGACACGAATTATACTCAACAAGATCTTAATCAAAGAATAAACCTTAATTGGCGTTCCCATAACTGCCAATTCCCATTCAATCCATAAATATAGTACAACAAATAGTGGCCATATGAACCACTTACATAACTTTACATCGTTGGCTTAAAATAAACATCCAACTCTTTTTCTTTTTCTTTTTCTTTTCTCATTTTTTCGATTTTTTTTTTTTTTTTTTTTTTTTTTTTTTTTTTTTTTTTTTAATTTTTTATTTTTAACTTGAAACATAAACATAGATGTGTAAAATTTCACCACATCACTATAACTTTCTTTCCGGATAATTTTTTTCATACTTTTCATACTTTCAGAAATAACGGTAATAGCGAAAGTAGTAAACACACGAAAAATAAACCCAAAGATATACAATATTTACTTTCACTCCAATTGCATTGTGCAATTTCCCGACCTAACCATAGATAATGAATTACGCACGCGAACACAGGTAATGTAAGGAAACACACTCTGCCTATAGCAATTAACCAACCACGGACTTTAATCTACAGGGTAGGCTAAGGTGTAAGGGTGTAACGAAACATTTTAAACATAGGTGTAAGAAACGAAAGGAATGGCTCTGAGTGTTTTTCTAGGGGTATCTTACTCTAAAAATGAGAGTAACAAAAGGGTTTATACGGGGGTTAACTAACCAGTGTAGTTAGTTAATATCACGTAACATATAAAGGCTATTTGGGTGTAATCCTAGAAATTTACCAATTTAGACAAGTCATTCCAATTATATAAATAATACTTATTTTGGTGGTCTCGAATAGTATACAAGCCAAGTTCTAAAGTTTACAAGTCACCGGCACACTCATAGATTTGTGAATTTTGAAAAATCACAATTTTTGAAAATAACGTCATGTGTGCAGCTATGCAACTTAGATCTTAAACAAAAACATGCTAAAAAATTTTAAGTTTGATATATTATGCACATTTAAAGCATAATTTTTGAAAAAGTTCAGGACAAGTAAATGTTAAGTGTTCTAATTCTCCAATCCCCCCACTTAAGTTAAACAACGTCCTCGTTGTTTGTATAAAAGGTTTAAAAACTGGAAAATAAAAGAATTAGAACAGAAAAACTCCCCTGAGATTTGCTCGGTATGATCCTCCATTAGTATAAGAGCAAAAATCAACTTCTTGTGGATTAGAACGTTTAAAGCTTCATACTTGATGTATCCACAGGAAATCCAGGAAACTATAATACCACCAAAGCTTCAAAACACACCTAAGATAAGAAAGGTTCAAGCTTGCATAATACATTAGTAGTTAGGAAAAATAAAACATAAAAATTAAAACTGAAAATCATCAGGTCAGTCGATGCGCTGTATCTTATGGAAGAAGATACGCCGTATCGAGCCTGGAATAAATACGGATCAGAATAAAAGATGCGCCGCATCCTTAACCAGGGATGCGCCGCATTAAAATAAACTGATAAAAAGTTTTAAAGTCGGAAATAAAAAATGCAGAAAATTAAAATAAGATATGACCATTGCAGGAGATGCGTCGCATCTCAGGATGGAGATGCGCCGTATCTTCATGCGGTCTGACTGACTCGACACAAAAACAGAATAATAAAAATTCTCCGGGTTGTCTCCCGGCCAGCACTTGTCTTTATTCCAGAGTCTTCAAGTTAGACTCACGTTCAGCCCTTTATTCCAATACTTCAGGTTCAAACTCCACCACCTCGTTCTCATTATCCTCGATTTTATTATCAAAGTATTTCTTCACACACTGCCCGTTTACTTTGAATATATAACCATTTTTATCGCATATTTCAATAGTTCCATATGGATACACTTTCTTGACAACGAACGGTCCCGTCCATCTCGATTTAAGTTTACCAGGATACATCTTTAATCTGGAATTAAATAGCAGCACTTTCTCTCCAATAGTAAACGTTTTATCCCCACGTAACCTCGAGTCATGCCATTTTTTGGTTCTTTCTTTGTAGATCTTAGTATTTTTGTAGGCCTCGTCTCTTAGTTCATGGAGTTCATTAAGTTCCATGAAACGGTTCTTCGTTGCAGCTTCCATATCCATATTACAATTCGTCAAAGCCCAATATGCACTTTGTTCAATTTCGACCGGTAGGTGGCATGCTTTTCCGTATACAAGACAAAACGGAGTGCATCCTGCTGGTGTCTTATAGGCCGTACGGAACGCCCATAAAGCATCGTTTAACTTGTCAGACCACCCTTTTGGATTATATCCAGTTGTTTTTTCAAGAATTCATTTTATAGCTCTATTGGTTACTTCAGTTTGGCCATTGGATTGAGGATGGTATGCGGTGGAAACCCTATGATATACTCCATATTTTTGCAAGGCTCTTCCTAGATGGTGATTACAAAAGTGTGTTCCCCTATCACTAATCAATGCCTTAGGAATTCCAAACCTAGAGAACAAACCTTGCAAAAATTTAAGTACTACCTTGCTATCGTTTGTTGGTGATGCTTGCGCTTCGACCCATTTTGATACGTAATCAACAGCAACCAAAATATATTTATTACCTTTAGATTCAGGAAACGGTCCCATGAAGTCCAATCCCCATATGTCGAAAACTTCACATACTTGGATATAGTTTTGCGGCATTTCGTTTCTTGATGTTATATTCCCGGATCGTTGACACGCATCACATCCTTTTATATAGTCTTTTGCATCATCCAACATAGTGGGCCAATAAAATCCCGCATCAAGGATTTTTCTTCTTGTGATGACTGCACCGTGGTGTCCCCCCGTTGGCCCTGAATGGCAATGTGCCAATATTGCTGGGATGTCATCACCATCTACGCATCTTCGTAAAATATTGTCAGGACATAATTTAAAGGCATAAGGTTCATCCCAAATATACTCGCTGGCGCGATTTAGAAACCTTCTTTTCTCGTCGGATGTTAGCCCTTTTGGAATTTCATTAGCAACTATAAAGTTTATAAAGTCGGCATACCATGGTCCATTATTATTGCTCTTAATTCCTACCATCATAAGGTGTTCATCAGGAAAGTCATCAGCAATCTCCCTTTCGTCAAGCACCTCCATATCAGGGTTTTCAAGTCTAGATAAGTGGTCAGCAGCTAGATTCTCCGCACCCTTTTTATCTTTAATTTCAATATCGAATCCTTGGAGCAATAAAACCCACCTAATAAGCCTTGGCTTGGCATCCTGTTTATTGAACAAATACTTCAAAGCAGAATGGTCAGTGTAAACCATAGTTTTTGACAATATAAGATATGATCTAAATTTATCGAATGCAAAAACTACTGCTAAAAGTTCTTTTTCCGTGGTGGTGTAATGTTCTTGGGCATTATTCAATGTTTTGCTAGCATAATAAATTGGCTTAAATTTCTTATCTATCTTTTGGCCAAGTACGGCTCCAACAGCATAATCACTAGCATCACACATTAGTTCAAAAGGCAGATTCCAATCCGGCGAAATTATAATGGGTGCAGAAGTTAGTTTTTCTTTAAGTATATTAAATGCCTTTTTGCAATCTTCAGAAAAATCAAACTTTGCATCCTTTAGCAACAATTGGGTCATAGGCCTAGATATTTTTGAAAAATCCTTTATGAACCTACGATAAAATCCAGCATGCCCTAAAAAACTTCTAACGCCTTTTACGTTAGTGGGGTAAGGTAGTTTGACAATTACATCAATTTTAGCTTTATCGACTTCTATACCTTTCCCAGAAATCTTATGTCCTAACACAATTCCCTCTCTAACCATAAAATGACATTTTTCCCAATTAAGAACAAGGTTAGTTTCTTCACACCTAGCAAGCATTTTATCAAGTTTAAAGAGACAATCACTAAATGAGTTACCGAACACCGAAAAGTCGTCCATGAAGACTTCCATAAAGTCTTCTACCATATCATGGAAGATAGCCGTCATACAACGTTGGAAAGTGGCAGGGCGTTGCATAGTCCGAACGGCATTCTCCTATAGGCGAAGGTTCCATAAGGGCAGGTGAAAGTCATCTTCTCTTGATCCTCGGGGGCAATGGGTATCTGGAAGAAACCTGAAAAACCATCCAAAAAACAATAATAATCATATCCTGATAGTCTTTCTAACATTTGATCAATAAATGGAAGAGGGAAGTGGTCTTTTCGCGTAGCATCATTGAGTTTGCGATAATCGATGCAAACTCTCCATCCAGTAACAGTTCTTGAAGGGATTAACTCATTGTCGTCATTGAGTACTACCGTCATTCCTCCTTTTTTTGGTACGACGTGGATAGGACTGACCCACGAGCTATCGGAAATTGGGTAGATAAGTCCGGAGTCAAGTAACTTCACAATTTCGTTTTTCACCACATCTTGGACTTTTGGTTTCAAACGCCTTTGAGGTTGGATAGTTGGTTTGAATTCATCCTCCATAAGGATTTTATGTGTACAAAATGACGGGCTAATTCCCTTAATATCAGACATACTCCACGCTAATGCTCCTTTTCGTTTATATAGTACCTACAAAAGAGACTCTTTTTCTTTTGGCGTTAAGTCAGATGCAATAATAACGGGTGAATTAGTATTTTCGTTTAAATAAGCATATTCCAGGGTAGAAGGAAGATCCTTAAGCACAGGTTTAACATTATCAATTTCAGTAGCACTAGCGGAATAAACCTGTTCTTTCATTATATCGCTGCTGTCATCAGATAGATGCGCCGCATCGAGGTTTTCGATGCGCCGTATTGCATTACATACAGCAGAGTCAGCAGCTAAATTATAATCAATTATATTCTCATCAACTTGATCTTCTATAGCAATTGTGTTTTCCAAATTTTTAAGCAGAAAAGAATCAAGCAAATTACTTTTTTAACAATTTCTGAGTAAATTGATTAATCGTGTCATAAGAAACATCGATATTATAACATTCATCATCATCGAAATTATCTTTACTCATAGATTGTTCCATGTTAAACTCAACCTCATCTTTTCCTATGGTAAGAGTTATCTTTTTATTAAAAACATCAATTATGGCCCTAGCAGTGGCTAAAAATGGACGTCCTAATATTATAGGAGTTCTAGAATTTTCAGGCATATCAAGGATAACAAAGTCGATAGGTAATTCAAATTTATCAACTTTTATCAATATATTTTCCGCTATTCCTAGTGGGTATTGAACGGACCTATCAGCTAGCTCTAAGCACATCCTAGTAGGTTTTGGTTCACCAAGACCTAATTTATCATACATAGAAGAGGGCATAAGACTTATACTAGCTCCTAGGTCGGCTAAGGCATTTTCAATATGCAAATTTCTGATTTGACAAGGAATAGTGAAACTCCCTGGATCTTTTTCTTTAGATGGAAGTTTGTTGAGCAATGCTGCTGAGCTTCTTTCCCCCATTGTTATGGTGCAAGCCTCTTCGAGTTTAGACTTGTTTGTAAGCAAGCTCTTCAGATATTTAGCATATTTTGGCATTTGCACTAGGGCTTCCATAAATGGTATGCTAAGCTGCAGCTGCTTGAGATTCTTCAGGAATTTCTTTTGATAGGCATCTTCTTTCTCTTTCCTTACCCTATTTTGGAAAGGTAGTGTTGATCGTTTAGGTTCAACAGAAGGTTCTTCTCTAATCACAGGTTCTGGATCAGTCTCTTTTGGTTGCTCTTGCTCAGGTGGTAAAGATTCAGGGGAAATTTTGTTTGTACTGTCATCCTCGGGTGTCTCTCCGATTTGAAAGGTTGACTTTCCGCCTCTAGTTGTAATTCCTTTCAGATCGTGCCTTACCAAAAGAACCTTGTTAAGCACTGTTGACAATTGGTGCACTTCAACTGCCAAACCATTGATCATATTGTTTTGTTCCTTTAGTAACAGCTCATGACTGCCTTTGAATTCAGTGATAAAGTTCCTTGCTTCATGATGTTCTTGTTCATTGGCTTGAGCGATTAGTAGTGCAAACTCTTCCATAGTAAGGTTTCTTTGGGGTCTTCCGAACCAGTTTGGGAAAATATCGAACATTGTTCCTGAAAATTAAGAACAAGAAGATTTCAAAGTAAAAGCTTCCTAGTATAAGGGTAAGTCAGAATATTTTCCGTTCGGAAATTAGAAAAGAATAAAAGTTGCTGATATCTGCAGACGATGCGCCGTATCCAAAAAGTTGGATACGCCGTATCTTATAATCGTTAAAATTTAATCAGACTTTATTCAGAAAATAGATACGCCGCTTTAGAATTTAAGAATGCGCCGTATCGAATTAATTAATCAAAAATCGATATTTATTTAAAATTAAATGCGTCGTATTAACGAAAGTTAATGCGCCGTATTTTCGTTACGCTTAAAAATACAAGATTTTTGATTCAGTAAATGCGTCGTATCGACAGAGATCGATACGTCGTATCTGTTTAATAATTCGCAAACTGTTTTTAATTAAAATAATAGATACGCCGTATCTACAAAAGCAGATGCGTCGTATGGCGTTAACGTTTAGAAAAAATTTTCCTTAAAAACAGATACGCCGTATCTGCTAAAGCAGATGCGTCGTATTACTTTATCGCTTAGAAAAAAAAAATTTCTTATTAAAAACAGATACGCCGTATCTTGGGGAAAAGATGCGTCGTATCGAATTAATTAAACGCGTTGTATTTTTAAAAATTAAACGCAATACGTCGTATCTGAGAGATCAGATGCGCCGTATCGTTTGATTTAGCACAGTACAACGATAGCAGAACAGAAAAAATACGAAAAATAAAAACAAAAAATTAAACACACAAACAAAACTAACACACAAAAAATAAAAGAAAACAATTAACACACAATACAACAAATATGCAAAATAGTACAATGATGCAATTAATCTAATAAAAAGAAAAACCTAATTAAAATACTAATCAAATTAACAGATAATAACAATTCACTCCCCGGCAGCGGCGCCAAAAACTTGATGTGCTGCGTGTGTCGTTGCGGTTTAGCAGTTTTAATGCCTAATCAAGTTTTAAATTTATATTTAGCCGACTTATCAATAACACACACACCTAACGAGCAGTGTACCCGGTCAGTATGAATATAATGGTAAGTAGAGTGTCGATCACTAAGAGTGGAACGTATTATCTCGTTATTCTAATCAGTATTTTAATATCCTAACGCAAGGGGGTTCAGCCTGAGAGACTGGCACGGTTTTGTTTGCAATTAAATAATAAACTAAACTAATAGGCACGAATCAGCAAGTAGCACACACGTACACAGATAGATACTCGAGACAATAAGAGGGCTGTCGTTATGATTAAGTAGTTTGTCACTTGTTTTATTGATAGTTTTATATGAAGTGTATGTAGTTAATCCTTTCTCGTTGGTCCTAAGCTTATCGGCGAGTAAACCTTTAATGATGACTTATGTCTAAAAGTTATTCCTAAGTGATCAATTTAGTAATAACCGTGGGAGTGCAACCTTTCCGTTGCCACATTACACAAGCCACTAATAAACACAGAGGTGATCAATGCACTAATGAGTAGTAACCAAAGACATCAACATATAAACTTTAATCGATGGGAAAGCAATTTTAAGGGGAGTTGAAGTGAATGATAACATAATACAAGCCCATCAATCCTGATGAATTAAAGTTTGCTAACACAATAAAACAAAACTACTTAATGAATTAAACACATGCAGCACCTTCTTACAGCTCTTGTATCTTCGTTTGGTGTGTCTTGTGCTGCCTTCTTGACTGAATTCGTCCTAGGGTTCTGCTGCTTCGGTCTTCGAAACTATAATAATGCACCCGAAATTCGTCTGGCCTTAGGGTATTTATAGTTTCTGTCTGAGGGAAGATGCGGCGCATCTAGTAAGTAGATGCGGCGCATTGACTTAACTTCGCGTGGGGTCCAAGATTATAATATTCAGGAATATTCGTACACCGCCAGAAGATGCGGCGTAACTCCATGATTAGATGCGGCGCATGTCCTCTTGTATCTTGGATCGTATCTGGTGAAATAATGATAGAGATGCGCCGTATGTAATGAGTGAGATGCGGCGCATCTGGAGCAGAACAAGTTGGTTATTCTTCGTTGACCAAAGTTTCATATGCGGCGCATGGGATAAATCCATGCGGCGCATTCTTCAAAGTCAGGCAGTGGTCTTTATTCTCTTCATTCCAACAACCAATTACAATCTTGATCATTTTACTCCGTTTTTAGTCCATAATCGCTAAGTTTCACCAAATGCTTGTTTTTACCTGAGAATTACAAAAGTAAACGATTAAGTATCAATCCTCATACATAATATAGTAAAACAAGTCAAATTAATAGGATAAATGATGGTAATAAAATGTACTTATTTGTGACACCTTCCACCTAGTTCATCAGTAATAGTGATCGCTTGATCCCTGTTATTCGTATTTTCCGTCGTGCAAATTTCCAACTACCCGTTCCCGCCCCCATCGTAGAAAACAACAACCTTTCACCCGACCACCACTTTGGTAACAATTCTGAGATGGAGGAGTCTGACCATGAGAATGACTATGTTAGTCCGTTTTACTACTCAGACTCCGATGAGGATGCCGGTAATGGAGAAGTGGTTAACGAGGAACGGGGAAAAGAGGAAATTGATCCCTTTAAGTATGTTGACCCTAGGACTAAGATCGGAAAGGATAGCCTCTTTAACATGCAATTTCCGTGTAAGATTGGTTATCATGATTTTTATGCTTATCTTAACTCATCTTTGCCTATGAACATTATCTCTCGCGCTAATTATAATAAAATCATGGTAGATGAGCTAGAATATCAAGGAGATAACATTGTTGCTAGGATTAAGCCACTACACGTATTCGTTGGAAGTTTTGTGTATTTGGTGGATTTTATGGTTATGGAGAACTTAGGAGAATTCATTGATAACAAATTAACCCAAGTCATTTTTGGAGAACCCTTCAAAAGGTTGACCAACCTTGACGAAAAACTTGTGGACGGGTTAATTACATTCTCGGATGGGGATGAAGATTTTGTTTACCAAATGCCCCGATAACATCCTAGGTTTAAGAACTACTCCATTGAATCTTGCAATAGACTTGTGCCTCTTGATTTGTTAAGTGAGAATGATAAGAGGAAGGGGCTCAAATATCCACATGAGAAAAATAAGAGATATTATCACGGATGTTTGGAGCTGAATGATGAATACAAGAAAGATGAGGCAACAATTAGATGGCTCACACTCGGATACGTGAGCATAAGCGACACTAGATAGGTGACTTTGAGTCTAGCTACAAGACTCGTTAATAAAGAAAAGCGCTTCTTGGGAGGCAACCCAAGCTTTATTTGCTTTGTGTGTTTAATTAATTATTTGTTTGATTTTATTTGTTTCCGTGTGTATGTGTAATTTTTATTATTATTGATTCATGTTAAAAACTAAATTGTGAAAATGCTTTATTTTGTTTTTAACTTCGTCTTAACTACATATAAAGGTATTTTGCAAAAGTTAAGTGTAAGGGAAATCCAAATTGGTTTATTAGAACAAATGAACATGAATCGTAATAATATTAAATTAACATACATATTAGTATTTGTTTGAGTCAAATGCTTGTATCGAGTCATGATGATGTTTTGCAGGAATTCCAGGAAGTAAGGTATAGGTTTTTCTAAATTTTTTTCGGAAACGTAACATGAGAATTCTGTCAGAACATTTCTGACGGCGTCAGGCTTTACAACCTGACGGCGTCAGGTTTAATTTTCTGAAAATTTTTGAAAGTTTTGTTTTCATAAAAAGTTTTTATTAAATCTCTAACTTATAATCTCCAGGAATCTGCAAAATTATCATTCCACAAGCATTATATCCTTATATAGAGTTTATCCCGCCGATGTTATGCAGGTTTTCGTGTTTGTTTTCTCAGGTTTAACAGGTTATTTTGGACAAGGAAATGTTTGTGGGATCAAGCTTATGGCGATGCATTAGTCATGGAGCTTCAACATTACTTTGGAAGAAGATCTAACCTTGTTGCCACATTATCCACCGAACGAATCAGGGGAGTATTTGATTTCATTCTTTTACCTTATTACTTTTACATTTGTTATTTGAACATTGGGGACAATGTTCATCTTAAGTGTAAGGGGGGTAAAAGTACGATACTTTAGAGAATACAATTGCACTTGATTTTTGTTTGTTTGATGGTAAATGTGTAATAAAACTGAGATAAACACATGTTAGGGCAATTTTAGTGCCAAATTTAAAATTTTTTACAACATTTAGGAGTGAAACTTTAGTTCTAATAAGCGTCTCACGGATAGGAGTTATATGACTAGCACAAAAAAAACCGTACCACTAAAAAAATTTTCCACCCCCAAATATGTGAGGTTCGCCCCTAGAATTGGTAGGAAAAGCATTTATGCTACGATGTGTGTACCGGTAGCACTTAGATTCTAGAACTTGCGTTAGGACCATTCCGAGGCCACAAGTGAGACTACATTCGTGTAGTTAGATTTACTACATGATAAGAGGCATTAGGATTAACCCATTGTTTTACACCTGTGTTTTTGTTATAATTACTTTGGCGACATTGGTCAAGTAATTCTTCCACACCCTTTGCGTTGTACCCATTTTTAGTACACGATACCCCTAGTACACCCCTCAGAGCCTATCTTTTCGTTTCGACCTTTAAGCATTTTACTTAAAGGAAGAATTTGTTACACCCCACTTAAATGTATACCCAAATCGCCTTAGCCTACCTTGTATGCACTCATTTTTAGTGCATTATTGTGACAACATTTGTTTAAACCCAAGTTAATTATCTAATTGATTACATGGTTGCTAAGTCGAGTCATATCCTTGTACATATTGTTTTGGGACGATTGGGACTCATGGGTAAAGTACTAGTGTAATGGAGTAATGGGGAAGAACATCATTTATTACCCCCATATGTGCTAAATATTTTAAAAGTACTCCAAGTTTTTCGATTATCTTAATTCGAGTCATTAGAATAGTTATTTGTAAAGTTATGTAAAAGTTCAAGTGTAAGGGGAATGCAACGCCCCTATGATGTATTATTTTGGATGGTAGGGCAAAAGTGTATGCAAAAAAAAAAAAAAAAAAAAAAAAAAAAAAAAAAAAAGAGAAAAAGAAAAGTAGAAAAAACATACGGACTACCATCCCGTTTTATTTTATGTTTTTGTTATTTTGTTTTTAGCTTAAGATTGAGTCGAGTCTTGGCTTAGCAACATTGTATAGTACATGTAATTAATCAAGGTCTTTAACTCGCCACCAGTAAAATATTCCTTATCCAACAAAACCGTGTTTATCATATCCCTACACCTAACGTTATAACCCATTTAAAAGCCCTCTTTGATAGTTTATCTTAGGTGCTTACGCCTAGTGGAGGAGGTTTTTGATCCTTTCCCAAGCCTATGGTAATCTATTTGCTATGACAGGTAGTGAGAGATATTCTCCGTTTTCATTTATGAGATTTATTTTGATGACACTTGAGAGATGTGAGTATCTAAACACTACTTGTGAGGTGCTAGTATGTAATCTCCGTGCTTATTATGATTAAAGTGGAACGACTATTTGTTGTAATTACTTTTATATTAGTGTTAAATGACCCCTAACTTGTATTTTGATTAGAATAAAAGCGCATTTGCTTGAGGACAAGCAAATCTCAAGTGTAAGGGTATTTGATGAAGCGAAAAGTGTACCGCTTTTAGGGGGTCATTTAAGCCCTAAATCATATTTATTTGATCAAATATTGCCCTAAATCGTTCCTTTTGTCATTTTAGGTACTTTGGAGGAGAAATATGGAAAAGGAAGCATTTTGGACGTTTTTGGAGCATAGAAGTGAAGAAAACGGCAAAGTCTCAAAATTACGCTGGAAAGTACCTTTGACGGCGTCAGATATTGGTCCAGACGGCGTCAAGGCTTGGCAAAAGTGGTGGATAGGAAAATTACTCATGATAAGCCAGAGAATTTTGCATGAAAAATCTGACGGCGTCACCCTTTGAAGTGATCAAGGTCGTCACGGCTTAACTTAAAGAGGGACGGCGTCAAGCCCATTTCTGACGGCGTCAAGCCTTGATAAGCCAGAGCGGATTTTGGAGGTCTAAAGAGGGACGGCGTCAGGAAGGCCATCCGGGAACCCTAAAAGCGGCGAGGTGACGGCGTCAGGATCTATAACGTGACGCCGTCAGCCCTTAAACTCTATATATAGTTTTGCAATTTTTTGTCATGGGTGTGGAACTTATTGTATGTAACTTTGGAGGAGCAACCCTAAGACGAATTTCTGCCATTTTTAAGGGTTTTCATACCCTTGGATCTCCCATGTTTAATTGAAGATAAGTGATTATTTAATCATTCAATATGTCTATGTGTTGTTTGATTACATCTTGTTCTTGTCTTTTGATTAACATGCTAGGCTAGATTTATCTTGTGTTTTCTTAGATCTAATGAAACCTAGCTATTGATTATTGGTTATTAGTGTGTTATTAGTTGTATTGGATGATTGTTTATCTATGTTAGGCTTAAGAAACCTGGCTAACCTCCTATTCGGTAACTTGCTTGAACGTCTTAAGAAACATGAACCAATGCGTACTAAGATTTTTATGGTTGTATTTAATGCATGAGCGAATTCTAGTGATCCCATGTTAGGAGTTTCTTAGCCGGCTCGACATAGGAGTGAAGTAGGAGCTCATAGAGTTGGGGAAGTACGTACGCCACCCCACAATTGGTATTAAGGAATACACCCGTCATCCACGCGATTAATACACGCTAATCAACCGGTAAAAGATAGTTAGGGAGTAAGGAAATCTAAGTAAACACATTCCTCTCCATATAAGTTTTACCACCTTTTCATTTTCTGTTATTTTATTTTATTTGCATTCGTAGTAATTTGGGTTAGTTGAATAGCAACTAATTCCGCCCACTCTTTCAAACCCGAGATTTTACTTGCTTTCCATAAAATTATAAAAACACAAAAAGAATCTTCTCTCACCCCTAGACCTATTAGAGTAGTTTTTCAATCCTAACGACACTATTCCCTGTGGAGAACGATCAATCCCCCGTACTTACCACTACACTATACTACATCGGTCAGGTACACTGCCTGGTGGGGTTGTAAGCCTCTTGAGATCCCTCGAGAGGTAAAACCTGTTGTAAGGTTGCAAAACCACGCATCAGTTCATCAAAAGGATACAAGTTGTATGAGTCTTAATGAGATCCAAGGATCTTGCCTCACGACATGATGGCAGCTGGACGATTTATTGCTAACTGTTTTATGCATGTACTGACAAAAGTCCATCCGCCATCATCATCTGCTATGACGACGCATTGTGAACAGAAGAAGCAGATCAAGGCAAGTCAGACCAAAAGACAATTTGAAGATCACAGCGCATGGAGGAACATTGAACGAAGAATATTATACACTGACACACAAAGTTCAAGATGTCAAATGCAAGAGACCAATCACGGGAGCATCATTGAAATGACCATCCCTTAGGGGGAGATTGTTAGCAATCAATTTAGGTTAATTATAAAGTGATGGTCATTTGGCATATAGATTTAATGTATCATGTATAATATGTATTTAGCAAAGTGGGCTTGTAGCATTAGAGTCATTAGTTTAATTATATGTGTAATGTAATTATCAAGCCCACTACATGGTTTTCTTTTAAAGCCCACCAAAGGCCCATCTTTGGTTTGGCTGTGGTACATATTCACGCACACACTCTTCACAGAAAGGTGCCTCATTATTTACATTAGAAAAAGAGTGTGTGTGAGAGAGAAAGTCCCATCCTAAGTCATTGTATTATTTTTCATCTTTGAATATAATCATTTGACTTGAAATTTAAACATATGATCCATACATCTACTCTTGTGTTCTTAATGTGTTTGTGAGTGTCATCATCTAGTTTGAGTTTGTGTGATAAAGAGGAAGCTACTCGGTGTTCATTCCAAGTGAAGATCGAGTGTTACAATTAATTTGTGGAAGTAAAATTTGTTAGAAATAAGAATAAAAAAACCTTAATTTCATCATAATTATGTTCAGATCCCATAAAAGTTTCTCCATGGTTTTTTGGCATTTGTTGCTTCTGATCCTTATTCACATCTGATTTTTGAACTTGTTGAGTACCCTTTAATATCTCAATTTCTTCGTGTTTCATCTGTAATCAAAATTTTAAATCATGTTAGCTAAAACCTTGTAACGTAGTGCATGAAAAAAGGTGACCATGCAACCAGCACTTTTCTAAAATATATGCAAAAGAACCGGAGTATATTTTCAAACGTGCTTTTTCAATGGCTTGAAACTCAATGCCCTGAACATAGATGGCATCGTTTCCACAGTAGTTTGGTGAAAATCTCTCTAGTGAAACCTCAAAATCAGTAACTTTCTTCTGATTCAGGAACCGGTACAGTTCAATCATCATCCATCCATCATTATCTCTATGTTTTGCAAAATATGCATGTGATGTTTCACTCCCCGTTTTGTACTTTAGGTTCACATACATCGGGTTACTAGAAACTTTTCCTGGATCACAAAACTTGAAGACCAAATGAACCCCTAAACTGTATCCATAGATAAAATTTCAGCTTTAATCTCGATTCGGATCTTTAAATTTGTGATATCTATCATCTTCGCCACTCTGTTAAACCTGCACAAGTTGTAAGATATTGGTCTAAATTATGCACTTCCTATTCTCCCATTAACACATACACACTTTCAAAAAACATATACACTAGTAACTAGTTTCCATTTTTGACTTTCATTCCGAATAAAAGAAAAACTTAACTATATCAATTTTAACTAAAAAGTCTCTATAGCTTGTTAATAATCATTACCAACATTTGTAACGTCACATTCCTTGTTTGGCAGTCAGTTAAATATATTTGCTGTACAGTTGCAGAATATTTACACACTTGCATTCACTATGTACAGTTGCAAAAAGTCGCCATGTTTTCACAAAATAACCAACAATTACCATATAACCCCATGTTAGATAAACCTTCAATTTTTACCCTTCCCAATTCCCAAATGATAATTTTAAGTTTCAATAAAAACAAATAAAGAAATGCATTCGTTGTAGCAATGGGTGTAATTATGTGTGTAAACTTTTACCCTTTTTTTTTTTTTTTTTTTTTTTTAGAACGGCTTGTTAGTTGTTAGTTAGTGGTTCAGTTTGAGCAGTGTCATCCAATTGGGTAATATGTTGTCCGTGAACCCGCCTCTTCCTCCTTTTACCGCCTGAAGGGGTAAAAGTCCCGGGTGGGACTCGAACTTGAGACCTCCCCTAGCCAAACATCCCCTCCCCAAACCCTAAGGAATGTTGGTGGCCAAATGAGCTAGCCCAGTTGGTTTTCGATAAAAAAAATCTCGGTAGGTGTGTAAGCTTTTCGATAAAAAAATAGGAATAATGTAAGTGCGGCCACTCATATATCCAACTCATTTTGTTAAGAGTACTAATGCATGAAACAATTTTATCAAAGTTAACTACATTTTTGGTCCTTGTGGTTTGGTGCGTATTTCATTTTTTGTCCATCTTTTCAAAAAGTTTTGGTTTTAGTCAAAGACCGAAAGTTTCGTTTCACTTTCAGTCCATTTTAATATTATAAAAGAACATAATACATTTTACACCCCTAGTTTTTGCACGCGTTTTCACACACGTTCTTACACACGTTTTTCAATTTTTTCACACACTGTCTTAAGTTTGTTAAAAGTAATAAAAAAGGGTAAAACTTAGACAATTCCTAATTGAGGGGCTGTTTGTTATAGGCTGGGCAAAATCAATTGAAAACCGACCCGATCCGACAAACCGAGCAGAACCGGGCCTAATTGGACCTAATTGAGGGTTTGACCCGTTGCTCAGCCTTATTTGTTATGTGGGTTTTCGATTAGAATTTAGTTTTTGTTTTAAATTTTGTAGTTTGGTAAAAGGTTTTGGAATTCAGATGGTGCAAATGAGCCCATAAAATCTAAAGATGGTAACTATGGTGTGTTTTCTCTTACATACACTACTTTTATAATCTCTCCTTGCTCTTTCGCACACATGCACCTATCTTTTTATTTTTTTTCTAATATATTTTATTTTTCCTACATCAAATTCAAATCCAAATCTTAATCTTAATCAAAATCCTGTCTACAAATCAAACGGGCCTGAATGTTTAAGGGTTAATTGCTTAAAAATGTATCATACTTGCCACTTTTTGTTATTGTGTGTACTGATTTATTTATTTATTTATTATTATTATTTTTTTTTTGTATTTACTGAACTTTCAAATTTCGATTATTGTATGTAATTTGTGACCATTTTACCCTAACTTTTTTCAAATTTCGAAGGGTAGAATGATCATTGTACATGGGTGAATAGTCACAAAATACACAAAATAATCGAAATTTGAAAGTTAAGTACATGCGATAAGAAAAAAAAGTTCAGCACACACAATAACAAAAAGTGACAAATATGACTTTTCAAGTAATTAACCCAATGTTTAAAATGAGTTTGACTTTTCATAGGTCTTAAATTAGACATAATTGTGGTTGAGATTAAAAAAAATGTAAGAGAGAGAGAGAGAGAGAACCTTGAATCTGTAATACATTCCCAGTTATGTGCTGTAGGATTTTCATATGAAAACATTGTTGCAGATATCATTTTATTTGCTTTTCCATCCTTGCTTAGAGAAAACCACTGTTAAGCATAACATAACTAATCATGTCCAAATTCTATTATCGGTAAATGCATGTATGAAGTCCTTTAAGTATGAAATTATGTGATACGTCAACACCAAAAGACCTTTTTCGGAAGGTATGTAAGTGTGCAACCAGCCAAGTGCATCCGAGTTCAAAGTTACAACTAGGATATGGTGTGTGAAGTGATAGTGAGTGTGTGGGTTTGCGCTTAAAAACCAGGTAAGGGAACTAATAATGTAAATCAACTAACCGAAATGCTATTTAGATTGTTGTGTTCTTAAACTGAATGTATAAACCACCAAATTAAATAAATTAATCAGATCAGGGAACGACTTAATTACCACTTTTCTGTCAAGAAGAAAGATTCCTTCAGAAAGCATCCTGTGGAGATCCTTTTTCTTTGTATTAGAGTAGATCCCGGGGGTTTCTGATTTATCTATTATTTCTTTGTAGTTTCTAGTCAGTATGGGTTCCCAAATTTCTTTATCCTCCTGCATATCGATCAAACACTTCAAATATAAAATTGAATATAACTAATTTCATTTTGTAATCTTAGCTTTATCTTTAAATTCAAAAATTGTTTCCAATTACAATTCAGTCAACTTAACTTGGAAGTTATATTGCTTTTTTGTTTATTCCAGTATTCGCAGAGCTATATACATTATGTCTTAAGATATCTATTGGTTTTCTGTTTGATTAGAGGTTTTACAATTACACTAATTGTATTAAAATCACTTACTTGGGATGCTAATGCCTCCCTAAGCTGTATTACCACCTCACTAGCCTCTGGCCGCTTATTGCCATCAACATCTAAGCATTGATAGGCAACATTTGAAAATATGACAAGTGATTGTGGCACAATTTGTTGCTTTATACCCTTAAAGACCATCTCATCAAGTTTTCCTTCTTCATAGCGTCTTTTTGCCAAAGGACCTAAAGATTGAGAGCGATCCTCACATCCCTCTTCCCACGCCAATCTCCCGCACAAAATCTCAAATAAAATAACACCAAACGAATATATATCTGATTTATCAGTTAAGATATCTGATTCGGCGTACTCTGGATCAAGGTAGCCAAATGTACCATAACTATTATCGCTGACATGTTCTATGTGCTGATGTATTGAACCTAAAGAGGAGAATTCCAAATTAGAAATTTTGGCCTTCCAGTCAGAAGTTAGCAGAATGCTGGCACTTTTGATGTTCCCATGTACCAGCTTCTTTGATGTTACACCACCTCCATGAAGGAATTCCAGTCCGCTTGCAACATTGATGCATATCTGAAGCCGTTTAATCCATGTAAGTTTGACATTGTTCAAACGATAATTGTTTCATCCGGTTCGTTGCAATAGCCAGCAAGACCTGTAATATTCTCATGCTTACAATTAAAAAGAATATCAAGTTCTGTCCGAAATTGATAGTTTACTCGACTAAACTTCCGAATCCACCGTTTGGCAACAATGGCAGTACGTGCATTAGCATCTGAGAGTTCTCCTTTGTATACCTTCCAATCTCTTCCACTTGCAACACAATTCTTTTGACTAAATTCTTGCATTGCCATTTTGATATTTTCAAGTGAAATC